>SNQJ01S0007268.1:26181-74554 GCA_010110895.2 Picea sitchensis | reverse complement strand
GAGATCTGAAAGAATATCTGCCCTCAGAGTAGAACAATGAGATATCTAGACTATTCTTCTCAAGCAAGGAAGAATAACTGTCCTGTCTTTTGAACTTGGACCATTCCCTACCTTGGGCCATTCTTCCTACACTAATCAAAGTGCACCCTGGAGAGAATGTATAAACCCTAAGGAATGCCTGTACTTGATTGCTGAGCCTGGACCATTCCCCTCTCTGGGCCATTCCTCCACTAATCAAAGTGCACCCTGGAGAGAATGTATAAACCCTAAGGAATAACTGTCCAGACCATTTCCTCTGTTATCCACCAAGAGGAAAACACTGTCTTGTATACCACAAGAGGGATTACAAGCATAGCACATTGAAGAGCTAAAAAGGGCGTCATTGAAACCAAGTATTGTTTCATTTGTTTTTTTGATTCAATCTATTTTTCTACACTCTTAACTTGTATCTATGGCTTTGTTGTCCAACATCATGTTGGACGACAACCAAATTTTCTTTGGGAAGAACTACAATACGCGGAAGCAATGTATGTTAGCCATTTTTGAGTACAGGGGTTTGTCAGATATCGATCGCGGCAAGACAATCCAACCCGATGTTGCGGGTAAAGACCAGGACAAGTTTGATGGACAAGGTAGAGAAGCAATGATGCTGCTCAAGTTGTCCTTGACATATGATATTCTTCTTGAGGTTCAAAACGAGAAGAATTTTGCCATGATTTGTAAGCATTCAAAAGATCTGCACGAGACTTTAGACAAGGGTCGAGCCTTCTTGAAAAACATTGTTTTCAATCATGATGAGTGAGGGTCATCATTACAGGAGCACTTACTCAAGATCAAGGACATTTGAGAACAGTTGGAGGCCTTTGATCGAAACATGGTAGAAGAGGACATGGTGGTAATCATGTTGAAAAACTTCCACGTGCTTATGAGCACTTCATAGAGATCTTGAGCATCATCGCTACAGAGGTTGACTTGAAGTTTGCAGAGCTGTGCAATAACTTTTTACAACATCATAGATGGTCAAGGCAATGGTTAAGACCATCACCTGTCACTACTGTGGCAAAATAGGACATATGAAGAAGCATTGCGAAAAAAGGTTGGCAGATCAGAAATCCAACCAGGGAGGGTCTCAACAAAAGGCTCATGTTGCATATCACACAGAAGAGGAGTCATCCTTCTATGCATTCATGGCCACGACACAAATAGATCAGTCTAGGCCATTTGCTTTGCTCATCGATTCAAGGGCATCACGACACTTCACCAATAGACAAGACTGTCACAGAGTACTCACCTTGTTCATCCGAGGATTACATGATCTTTGGTGGTGGGGAGGAGTATACTATAGTTGGCACCGAAAATGTGCAGATTTCCTTTGGAGGGAAAATGCTCATGTTCCTCAATGTTAATTATGTGTCGGGTATGGAGCAAAGTTTGCATTTAGTTAGTAAGATTATGAGGCATAACCCCCATTTATATGTCTTTAGCAATTACAAATGTTACATAGTTGATAGGGAGATCGAGAACACTGTTGCTGTTGGTGTGGACCATGGGTTCTTCAGAATGGTGAATATTCGACATGTCAAAGAGCATGCACTAGCAACTAAGAGTGCATTTGACATCTATTTAATTGGAGGTATGGGCATCACAACTTGACTTACTTGTCTCAGTTGGCATGGAACAAAGTTACCGACTTAACGAGAACTGTGACCTCAAAACGTGAACTCTGTTGAAAAAATCCCATATTTTTGCATAAAAACATCAAAATCAACCCTCAAATCAAAAGGTGGTGCTACCGGTAGCACCATTTATTTAAATGAGGTCAAAATTACAACATTTTTCAAACATGACATTCAGAACCCAGGCAATAGCTCAAAAAAACCTTAAAATCAACACTTAAAAAACATGTTTTTGATATTTTTTTCAAAATGTTAAAATTTTAGATAATTTGAAATCGTATTTTTAGTGGTTGGTACCATTAAAACAAAAACCTCAAAATCAACCATCAAATTGAAAAGTATTGTTATCGATAGAACCCATTCTAAAATTAGGGTATGAAAATGACTCATTTTTATAAAGTGGTAAAATAACTCATCATTATTGTAAATAAAATCATAGAATTAACCCTTAAATGCTTACTTTACAACTCAAAGCACAAAATAATACATAATGCCATGAAAATATCACATTACACTTTAAAAATTCAATATCAATTTTTAATATTTTTTTTTTTTTTTTACTTTTAATAAAAATAAATAAATATAAGTTACATTGAATGAAACATAGATTATTTCTTAAAAGTATTGTTATATTGTCCATATTCAAAATATATGAGGTAAGAAATTTTATTATATTCTCCATAACTAAAACATAGAATTCATAAAACATAAAAATGATTCATAACTTCATGTAAGATCATATGTAAATTATATGGATAAAAAATACATAAAATGTTTCATACACTTAGACTTATGGATTTTGAAATATCATCAGAGCCTACATTGTCTTCAGATGAATGATTGGATGAATATGTAGATGATCCATACTCTTCTCTATTGTCGATGAATACACCATTTGAGTCTACATGCATGCACAACATTTCAGATGTCAAAAGCCTTTTAGATCTATGATTAAGTTCAATAGATTCCATCTTGCATTTATTTATTGTTGCAACAACCTCTTGATAATATCTGTTGTTTTGGAGAGAAGAGTTCCTTCATTTGTTAAATTGAAGTCATAAACAAGTATGTCAACATCATCTAATTTTAAGAGGTCAGTGCGATGACGAGTTGTATTTTGACCCTTTATTTTTCTCTTTCTATTGACATGTTTATCAACCACCATCTCTGGTGTGTACACACCATTGAATGATTGTGTACTTGTTGCATACCAATGCATTTCAATTGCAATAACATCATCATTTTCTTTCTCAATCTTTATAAGCTTTGCAATCCAGAATGGATAACCATGTGGATCTTCAGTCACTAAGACTGCCATCATGTTACCCCCAATATCTTGTATTGAATCCCTGTAAAGGTCTTCCATGGCTCTACGTTGTGCATATGAACTTCACGAACCAATATACAATTATCTTTCTTTTGCTCGTGTAAACTCAATAACACCTTGAGATTCTTGTTGTTCAACAATGTTTGTTTATTCAGATTCATTTGGCATATTTTGTGGCCAATGAAATGGAGTCTTCAACAATGTATCTTCATTTGTTGAGTTTGAAATTATGCCACTTTGACTACTGAAAAAAGACTCCCACCAAATAGAATCAACAACATCAAAGTACTCATATGTATCCTTTATGGATTTATTTATTTATTTTTTCCAGGGATTCAGAATAATCTACAACTCTATTACGCTTTCGTGCGTTATGGATTTCAACAATTGATTGTAAAAATAATAACTTTGATGGAAATATTGGATGATCTGGATTGAACTTAAAAAATGTTAAACCTGATGAAGGCTCCCATTCTGTAATAGTTGAATATTGCTTTCCCTATACAAGTGTTTTCCTATCAATTTTTTGAAACAAAATTGATGTTGGAAGCTAATGCTATCAAGCTGCTCAATACATTTTTCTTGAACAAGCTCTGGAATGTATGTTTTCTTAATACATTCAATTAATGATGGTAGGCTTACAACATTTTTTCTCTTCAATGTTACTGAAAAACGACTGAACATTTGATCAATATGATCAACATAGTTCCCAACTTAACGAGAACACTCCAAAGTTATTGTTTTTTTTGGGGTCCAATTTTTTTACCTGTTTTTAAAAATGGTGCTATCGGTAGCATCCCCTCTCCGTTTTTAGGTGATTTTCGATATTTAAAATTTTTCGATCTACAATGTTTCCACATTTTTTTAAATGCTAATTTTTCATTTTCTCTCTCTCTCTCTCTCTCTATATATATATATATATTTTATTCAACTCCGTTTTTACTCTTTTTTTTCATGCTTCTTTCAATCTTAAAAATGTTTTTTACCATTTACTTTTTTAAAGTTACGATTTTTCGTAGAATTTTGTCTCCTAACTTTTTAAATATAGTGAAAAACATCATTTTTAACACATTGTTTACCTGTACTTCAATAAATCGAAAAAAAATGTAGTTAAATAACATTACTTTTGAATATTTATAAAAAAATACACATTTTATAACCATATATCATAAAAAACCTACACATTTTGGTACATATTCTTTAAAATAACATGTCAAATAAAACATTTTTATTGACATAATTGAACAAAAAAAAGTCTAAATTTTATAAAAAATTATCATTTTCTTTCATATTTTTATACATTTGAAGTAAAAAAATGATAAAATTTTCCAATGTATAGTGATTCACATACAAACAAAACGAAAAAAGAAATAATAAAAAGATTCATCACAAAACAAAATTAGGTACATCGTTATTCTTATTTTCAAATATGAAAGTCAAATCATTACAGTTATAACTCATAAAAAATTTGCAAAATTGAGCACCGTCTTCAAAGACATCTTTAAACCAATCAACAATATCATATATCCCAAATTCATCATTCTCAACAGACACATTATCATCTTCTTCGACGTCATTCTGTGCTTCCATTGTGTCATTTTGTTCTTCCATTGATTCTTTGATATCTGCAAGTTCTCCAAAGTGATCATTTCCAATCATTTCTCCTAATGGTACTTGAGGTTCCTTTGACAATTTTGCCACTTTTGATTCACTAAAATCTCATTTCCTCAAGCCAACTTCTTGCATTTCATCTGGAAGAGCTGGAATAGCATTAATTCTTTGTTGAATAAAACTGCACTGCATTGAGTCACTTTCAATGGCTATGCAATTCCTTCCTTTCTATAGGGAACACACTAATGTTGTATCTAATCACCAAATACAAATTAATTAATAAAGTTAGATACTGTAAAAAGACATAAATTAAAAATAATCCAAGATTGAAGTATGGTTTCATAAATATTAGATCATAATTCTTACCTAAACCCGAGAACAAATCCAAAAACCAATCTCATTCATTTGAAAATTTATCTATAAGATAATTAATTAATGCTTGTGGTTTTTGATAAATGTTAACCATCTCTTCTTTCAAATCTTTTTCCTCATATGTTAGCTTTCTAACCATAACATTGTATACCAATATACTACTAGGAGTCTCTCCATCATTTGCATTGACAAGAATAGAATTATAAGAATCATATTTTGTCCAGGTTGCAAGATGTATACTCTCAAAATCATGTTTAAATGATTCTTTCTTGGAGCTCTGAATATTTGGCTTGTGCCTGTAATTTAAATAAGTGAAAATTCAATTAAATTATGAATTAATAAAATTGTTTTCTAATCTTAATTGCTAAACATACACTTTCAATATCTTACCAAATAAAATGCATCCTTGTCTTTTCTTTCTCCTTGAAGCTTGATTGTACTAATCCTTGTTGTGCGTTTGAATGAAATACTAGAAATCTAAAAAATTGTGATGTTGTAACTTCTGTAAATCCCATAACCACTTTACTGAAAGCTTGGTAAGTATAAGACTCAATATCATTTTCAATGTTTGTGATATTATAACCATGAGGGATATCCACAATAACTAGGGAGTATTCTTTTTTAGGAACAATACGTGCAAGTTTTTCACAATCTCATAATATCACTTTATATTGAACAATGTCGAGCGCATTCCAAATGTAGTGATCAATAGTGTTATCAAATTGAACATTTTGAACACGTCTCCTTCTTTCTCTTTCAAACTTGGATTTTTGAATAAAACTTTTGAAAGTTTCACGTACTCCATCTCCATTCTTCTTTGGCATCTTTAATGAAACAAACAAACATATAATTATATATCTATAACTATTAAAATATAAATAAATTAACTTACAAACGAATAATATGAATGTAATAAATCAACATACCTTTTTGAATGCAACAAAAAATTGTTTCAATACTGTCAAAGAGCTTGAATCTGGATAGTTGAGTTTAACATCATCCCAACTTTCTTCATTCAACATCTTGACCATTTCCTCTTGTATTTTCATATACACCTTGTGACTAAATAAAACAAAAATAATGCTAAACTGATATTAAACTGAAAAAGTTAATTTTCTTGTCCTAACATAAATAAAAATAACTCAACAAACTTACTTTTTAAATTCATCACACATTTCTTCCATTGACAATTTTTCCAACCTAACACGTGATAATATAGTTATGATAAGTTTATCATTTTTCACTCCTTGTATTGATCTCTAAGGTGTTATAGTCATATCATCAAGAAGATTTCTTATGTCAGGACCTGTCTTACTTGTGCCACATATCAATGGTTTAGCCTTCTTAACTCTTTGATTTTTTATACTAACATTTTCCCATAGGGTTTAGATCTCATCTATCAAATCCCATACTTGTCCAGTTCTAAATCCCAATTGAAAATAGTTGGATTTTCCCATAGGGTGAAGATCTCATCTATCAAATCCCATACTTGTCCAGTTCTAAATCCCAATTGAAAATAGTTATCCACAACTCTAAATATATCACTTCCTTTGCGATATTGTTCTTTTGTATTTTCATCATCAAGTGATAATCCTATTTCCATACAACATTGCTTTCGAAACTTAACATCAACATTTAATCCCTCCTCGTGGCATATTTCAGAAAATTCATTCTGGATAAATCTCATTCTTTGAATGAAGGTCATAGATATTCTGTACTCATTGTCTGTGTTATGATCCCATGCGAGTAACTTTGCTTATGAATCTATTAAACCGACATAAATTATGCATTTGACTATCTCAAAAGAGGATTATTGGGATATTCTTGCATCCAATTATCTTCTAGCCTCTCCATAATTATTTCCTCAATCACATAATATTTGTAGTCAAAACATTTTGATCTATCAAATTCTTCCTCGTAGGAACTTCCATTGTGTCAACAAGAATTAGGTAGTCAAACACATGTGCATATGGATTGTATCTAATCAATGCTTTCAAATTTTGAATATACAAGTAATGTGGTTTTCTAATTTGATATTTTTCCGCCCATACATTGAGTTTTGTATAAATTTGTTTCACATTCAATTGAAATGTGTGGCCATCATCAACTAAGTTTGTCGTCCTCATTTATTTGAATGACATTTTGTGTTCATTTTTCATAATACCATCCTCTAGATCAACACGACGTTATTATTTCTTTTGGCTTTCTTGAACATTATCAACATTTGTTTCTTCCTCTTATGGATTTAAATGTGTTCATCTAAATCAATGATTTCTTCGTAATCAATAGGAATAGACTTATCATCAACCATCTCTCTTTTGCGTTTAACTTGTTTATTCTTTTTGTGAGGAGTGTTAACCTCATTGGGACCAATCTCAGTAAGATCTTCATTTGGAGTTTCCTCATTTTCAAATGTAACCCTTTTTAGGATTTCTAGAATGAGGAAGTTTCTTTCTTCTTTCATGTTCATCTCTGTCTACTCTTGCAGGTTCAACCCCATTACAATTGCTTTGTTTCTTTTTCCTTCCTTCTTGTGTCTTTCAATATGAAAAACATTGATGGCATCCATGATATCATTCTCTGTAGAGTAAATCTCCACTAACATATGTGAAAGTTGTTAAGCAAATCATGTAAAAATAAAATATAGCATTTTCATGTTAAATAAAATTAAAACATTACCATGATAATAAAATAATGGCTTGACACAAAATAGAAATAAAAAAGCTTACATTGCCTTTCTCAATGTCCTCAACGATGGATCCACACAATTCTGAAAAACATTCATTCTTGTTATAATTGCTCAATTTGAAACAATATATAAACTTGATATCAGTTCTCCCTTGTTTGACAAGTGCACAAACAATATCTGTGGTTGGCACCGTACATATATATTGTAACAAGCCAAGTGTTTGATAATTTTCTTGCACATGTTTTAATTCGACACAATACAATATATATGATCTCCATTGTTTCCTTGCTTGTCTTTAACAAACCAAGAATATTCTTGTTTGTTTTCACCTTCAACAAATTTCCTCTCTAACATTCTTCATTGCCTTTGATAGCTCGGTGTTAAAGCTATCAATTTGTTGCCTAACATTGATGGAGGTTCTAGTTGCATTTTTTGATGCCATTATTGTAGGTCGTGATCAAGATATATTCATAGATAATATCTTTCATGTATTTCCTATATTAAGATAAAATAAAATTAGGCCTTTCACTTACTATAATAAACTAAAAACACAACATTGATTATAAAAACTATTTTTTTTTTTTTTATTTAACCCATATATAAAAAAAATTCAATCCATAATATCTTTATTGGAAGCAATTGTATATGTAAAAAATTAGATCCATATAATTATTGGGAAGCCAATTGTCGGGCTATGACTTGAGGAGAAATTACAGGGGGCCCGATACATTAGTAAGCATTAGGCATTTGTGACTTGGTCGTAGGGGGCCAACCATGTAGCCAAGCCGTTAGATTAGACCACAAGGATGGCTAGGCTAAGAAGTGATGTAGAGCATTGCTAGCCTGACTAAAGACGGCTTCGACATAAGCTGACCCCATGGAAAGCCCTTGACAAAACTATCAGAATTATAAATAAAAACCATAAAACTATTTTTTTTAAATTATATCTAAATTTCACTCTTTTTGCATTTTTTTTCAAAAATCTCCAGGGATTTTTGTTAAAGATTTTCACAGAAAAAGTCTCAAATGTTTAAGTATTTTTAGAAAAAATGGGAAACCATCTAAACAAATTTAAGGTTTTTTAATTTTACAATTATTTTTTATTAATTAAAAAAAAAAAAAAAAAAAAAAAAAAAAAAAAAAAAGTAAGAATTAAAAAAAAAATTAACCTCTGAAATGCTAAATTCTCCTCGGATATCGAGCTCGATGTGTCTGCTTTTCTTGCTAGATTCTCATGGATGTCTTCGATGTGTTTAGCTTGTTCCAAATCCTAAAACAAATCTTTCCCAAGATATAATACAATATAAAAATATAAAAAAAGGCTGTATATATAGCATGATATAAATTCGCATTATTATAACAAGTATGGGATATAAATACAAATTGGGTATATTGTCTGCATATATACTTACCTAAGCGAGATAATGGGATATAAACACAAATTAGGTATGTTGTCTACATATATACCTAAGATTATATGGATCATCAATATGTTTAATAAATATAGGATAAATAAATAAACATGATAAATGTTGTATTTAACATGTAAATAGCAAAATAAAGAGTAAAAATTGTTTTTAATTTTTAAAGGGAATAATAAACAAAAATTAGGAAATTTTGGAGGGAATATTTTTGGGTGAAATTTTTTTTTTTTTTTTTTTTTTGGGGAAATTATATATATATATATATATATATATATATATATATATATATTGGAGCATTTAGAGGGAAAAATATCATTACGCATGTTATAATAATGTCATAGGGAGGGTGAAGATTTCTATCATTCTATGTTCTCATAGAGAAGGGATGACTTCATCAGATAAAAAATCTTTTTATTTCCGAGACATCATCAAATTGTTCACATATCTCTTCTATTGGGACTAGGAAATGCCATAGGAATGTTTTTAATCCAAATGAGGCATCTTATTTTTCATTTAGTCATAAAGAATTTTTGATCATGAATTACTAGCCAATTTTATTCAACATGTTCCTCAATAAATTTCTAAATCAAAGGACTTTGAAGGCATCGATGATGAAGGAGGAATATGATGGGTGATAAATCTAGTCATGAGTTTAATAGTAATGAAAATATGAAATCAAAATGTAGGTCAAAGTAAAAACTATGATCAATATTTAAATGATTGGGATGAAATTTTCCTCCAAATTGAGGGAGTTTCAATATACTGGTGAAGATTTTCAAGGCACTAATGAAAATGATGGAGAAATTCCTCAAGTGGAAATTTTAAAAGCAGTGAATATGATTATGACAATGGTGGACACTTTTTCTGGAGTAATTTTAAAGCAGTGAAGATGAAGTTACTTGACAATGGTGGACACTTTTTTTCTGAGGTAAAATTTAGAGACAACAATGTTGGTGATTATGAATTTCCTCAAAGTAAGGATTTTGAAGAATCACTTGATGAAAGAGTTTCCTCCAAATTGTAGAAGTTTCCAAGGCGAATGAGGATGAAGAATCCCCTCAAGTTGGGATTTTAAAAGTAATTATGATGATTATGGCAATGCTAGACAATATTTCTCGAATAAGATTTAAAGGAAGCAATGTTGGTGTTGATGATTTCCCTCAAAGTGAGGATTTTGAAGGTATTGATGAAGGTTTTCCTCTAAGTGAGGATTTTGAATATACTGATGAAGGTTTTCAAGGAATTAAGCAAGATGGTGGAAATTTTCTCTCAAGTGGGGATTTTTAAATTAGTGAATATGATTATGCCAATTGTGGACACTTTTTCCTGAGTGATAAATTAAAAGCAACAATGTTGATGTTGATTTTCCTCAAGTGAGGATTTTCAAGATCTTGATCAGGTTCTTATTCAAAGGCACTAAGAAAGATGGTGAAAATTTTCACTAAGTGGGGATTTTTAGAAAGCAATGAAGATGATTATGTCAATAGTGGACACAATGTTGATGATTATTTTTCTTCAAAATGATTATGTTGATGATGATGTTCTCAAACATTCAACTGCAACAAATGAAGGTAGATCGACATTCTCTAATTCAGTCTCCTGACAATGTATTGCTTGATACTCCTTGTGGTGATAAGGAAAAACCTTCTAGTGAGGATGATGAAATAGTGGATACATTGCAAAAGGAAACATTGTGTCTAGGACAAAGATTAGACCTTTTTATATCAGTCCAAATCATTCTAGTTATACAAAGTCTAGGAAATAATTTCTCATTAAATCAGCTTCCATAAGTGAATTGATTTTAAGTGAATGTTGTCAAAATAATTGTTTGAAAAGTATGGACTACATGTATTCCTTGAGTAAAATGAAGACATATTTGTCAATGAATAGGAGCATGAAAAAATCATATTTGACAGGGTGCATGATATCCACCAATACAAGATATGATTATCACATTGGGAATATTTTACTTCTTGAGAAAAGACTTAAAATTTCACTCAATTGGTAATCTTCGTCTATCAAAGAATCGAGACAAGGTTGGAAAGATCCATCATTTTATTCAAGGTACATCATGGACAAGAGAAAGGGCCATTAACAAACACTACATCGTCATGGATGTGTGATTTTGTTTCCAAAAATGGAGAGCGTCTGCGAGATAGAGACATAATACATATTCGAGATAATTTTTCAAGGAGGAAAATCTACAGCTTGTACAAAGGATATGTTGAAGGCTGTTGAAAAATGATAATTTTTTATTACATGTACATATATTTACAAGAATATGGAAGAAACAAATCAACAATGTTTATATTCTTAAAAAGTCAAGGATGAGGATTTATGTACATGTATATTCTTAAATCAAGAAGAGATAAATCTGAAAGGACTGAAAGAAAGGATTGAGTATTTACTATTTTAGTTTTTTTTTTTAAAATTGAATAGTTATCAACTGTGAAAACATGCGATCAATATTTCCATTTTCGTCGTATGCAGTTATAATCAAAGCGCTTCAAGAACATTAGAATCAACAACCAAGTGAAGACAAAAGTTAGCACAAACACAATAGGAAGAAGTGTTATGATGCTCCAATTAAATATTTAGGTATGATAATTGATGGAATGGACCAAAATAAAACACTTCTACCACATTTTGTCCATACGCCAAAAAATTTACAGGAAGAGAATTTCATTCTGTTTCACTTGGTTGTTTGTATGGTTTCAATGGAAAAATGTGTCCCAGAGTTTACTTCACAGCTCCAAGTATTCATAATGATACAAATCTGACCATCACCATAATTCATCATATGATCACTCACTTCTCTGGAAATCTTCCTCAAGTTCTCTATCTGGAGTTGGACAACCCTAATCGTGAAAATAAAAATCAAATTGTGTTTGGATATCTAAGCATGCTTGTTGAGATGAGAATCTTTTCAAAAGGTGAAAGTTGGTTTCCTTCTTGTTGAAAACACTCATGATCATATTGATAAAATCATTGATCGTTTTTAAATTAACAATGAAGAGGAAAAATGTTGGAAGTCTACAATCATTGATTGAATGTATCAATAAAGCATACATTCTGAGGCTTGTTTTCATATATTAGAAGAAATGGTTGACATGAGATTTATTGAGTGATCGCATCGTGAAGAAAATGTATTGAGCAGCTTAATGACATTAGCTTTCGACATCAATTTTGTTTCAAACAAATTGATGGGAAAACACCTATATGGGGAAGCATTATTCAACTACTACAAAATGGGGCCTTCATTAGGTTTATCATTTTTTGAATTTCATTCCAGATCGTCCGATTTTTGCATCAAAGTTATTATTTTACAATCAATTGCTAAAATCCATAATGCGCAAAGGCGTAATAGAGATGTAGATTATTAGGATACTTTTGGAAGGGAATAAAAGAATCCATTAAGGATACATATGAGTACTTTGATGTTGCTGATTACGTTTGGTGGAAGTATTTTTTAATAGTCAAAGTGACATATTTCAAGCTCAACAAATGAAAGGGTATTACAATGTTGAGGACTCCATTTTATTGGCCACAAAATATGCCAAATGGATCAAGAAAGAGAACAAACATTGTTGAAGTTCAAGAATCTCAAGTTGCTATTGAGTTTTCACAAGTAGAGGAAAGGGAAATGTATATTGGTTCATGAAGGTCACATGCACAACGTGAAGCCATGGATGACCTTTACAGGGGTTCAGTACGATATATTAAGGATGGTAGCATGATTGCATTTTTAGTGTTTGAAGATCCACATGGTTATCCATTACGGATTGGAAAGGTTATAAAGATTGAAATAAAATGAATATGTTATTGCAGTTGAAGTGCATTGGTATGCAGCAAGTACACACCCATTCAATGATGATAGCTGAAGCGGAGAGATGGTGGTTGAAACATGTCAATAGAAAGAGAAAAAGAAAGGGTCAAAAATACAACTCGTCGTCCTGACCTCTTAAATTAGATGATGTTGACATACTTGTTTATGACTTTAATTTGATAAAGAGAGGAACTCTTCACTCCAAGACAACATATGTTATCAAGAGGTTGTTGCCACAACAAATAAATGCAAGATGAGAGTATGTTGAACCTATTCATAGATCTAAAGGCATTTGACATCACGAAATGTTGGGCATGCATGTCGACTCAAATGGTGCATTCATTGACAATAGAAAGAGTATGGATCATCTACATACTCATAAAAAATCATCTGAGACAATGTGAACTTTGATATTATTTGAAAACCAGTCAATATGAATAAGTGTATGAAACATTTTCTGCATTTTTTATCCATATGATGTTTTTGTAGTAACTAAAAAGGCATTGAACTTACATATGATCTTACAGAGTTATGAATCTTTTTTATGTTTTATGAATGAGTATGTTTTCTTATTATGGATAATATAATAAAATTTCTTATCTCATATGTTTTTGAATATGGACAATATAACAATACTTTTTAAGAAATTATTTATGTTTCATTCAATGTAACTTGTATTTACTTTTTATTATTAAGTAAAAAATATTAAAGTGATGTTGAATTTTAAAGTATGGTGTGATATTTTTGTAGCATTATGTATTACCTTGTGTTTGTGATAATAACATTTTAAAAGTAAACATTTAAGAGTTGATTTTATATGATTTTTCTGATGTGATGAGTTCTTTACCCACATTATAAAAATGTGTTATTTTTCATACCCCAATTTTAGAATGGATGCTACTACCCATTATGATGTTTTCAATTTGATGGTTGATTTTGAGGTTTTGGTTTTGCTATGGTACCAAGTGATAAAATTACGATTTCAAATGATCTCAAGTTAGCGTTTTGAAAGAAAAAAAATTCAAAAGGCTTATCTTATTTGTTTTTAGAATTACTTACGTCCACAGGTTTTTTTGAGCCACTTAAGTTTTGATGGCCATGCTTGAAAAATGTTTTAAATTTGATTGTTTAAAAAATGGGTGGTGCTACGGTAGCACCACATTTTGATTGGGGGTTGATTTTGATGTTTTATGCAAAAATATGGATTTTTGGGCTAGAGTTCTGTTTGAGGAGTCCACAGTTCTCATTAAGTTGGTAACTATGTTGATCATGAGTGTATTCAACAAGAAGGAAATCAACTTTCACCTTTTTGAAAGATTCTCATTTCAACAACATGCTTAGATATCCAAAACTGAAATTTTATTTTATTTTCATGACTAGTGTTGTCTAGTTGTAGATACAAAACTTGAGGAAGATTTTTCAGATGAGAAAGATTTTCAGACTAGTGAGTGAACACATGATGAATTATAGTGATGGCCAAATTTGCATCATTATGAATATTTAGGTATGTGAAATGAAACCCTTGGACACATTTTTCCATTGAATACCATACAATATGTCCAGTGGCCAGATAAAATTATCTTCCTGTAATTTTTTTTTGGTGTATGGACAAAATTTAATTAGAAGTGTTCTGTAATTTTTTTGGTGTATGGACAAAATTTGGTAGAAGTGTTTTCTTCTGGTCCATTCCATCAATTATCATACCTAAATATTTGTTTGGAGCATCATAACACTTCTTTCGATGTTTGTACAAATTTTATCTTTCACTTGATTATTGATTTCAATGTTCTTGAAGTGCTTTGATTATGGAATCTGCACATGACATAAAATGGAAATATTGATCATATGTTTTCATAGTTGATAACTATTCAATTTAAAAAAAAAAAACACTAAATAGTAAATACATACCTCTTTCTGCCCCTTTAGATTTATCTCTTCTTGATTTAAGAGTAGCACATATACTATCAATCCTCATCCTTGACTTCTTAGGAATACAAACATTGTTGAATTGTTTCTTCCATATTCTTGTAAAATATGCATATGTAATAAAATTACCATTTCCTTCAACACCTTCAACATATCCTTTGTACAAGTTGTAGATTTCCTTCCATGAAAAATTATTTGGAATATGTATTGTGTTTCTATATGACATACACTATCCATGTTTGGAAAATAAATCATGCATCCATGACAATGTAGTGTTTGTCAATGGCTCAATCTTTCGTCCATGATGTACCTTTGAATAAAATGAGGGATCTTTTTCCAACCTTGTCTGGATTCTTGATAGAAGAAAATTACCAATTGAGTGAATTTTTTTGAAAGCCTTTCTACAAAGTAAAATATTCCCAATGCAATAATCATATCATGTCTTGGTGGATATTATGCACCCCATTAAATATGAATTTTGCATGCTCTTATTCATTGACAAATATGTCTTCCTTTTATTTAAGGCATACATGTAGTTCATGCTTTTCAAACAATTCTTTTGACAACATTCACTTGAAATCAATTCACTTATGGAAATTGATTTAATGAGAAATTATTTCCTAGACCTTGTATAGCTAGAATGATTTGGATTGATATAAAAATTTCTAGTCCTGGTCCTAAACACAATGTTTATTTGCAATGTCTCAACTATTTCATCATCCCTACTAGAAGAATTTTCCTTATCACCAGAAGGAATATCAAACAAAACATTGTTAGGAGACTCATCAAGGGAATGTTGATCACTTTGATTTGTTGCAGCCGAATGATTGAGAACATGATCTTCATTCCTAGGTCCATCATTTTCATTGATAATATTTTTGATGGATCTTCCATCAAAATATTCACTTGAAGGAAAATCATCATCACCCATAAGACTATCAATGCCATTAAGATTCTCACTTGGAGAAAATTTCCCATCTTCGTCATCGATACCTTGAAAATACTCATTTGAAGGAAAATCATCATCAACATTGTGTCCACCATTGACATAATCATCTTGACTGCTTTCAAAATTCCCACTCGAGGGAAATTTTTCATCATCCTGCTTAGTGCCTTGAAAATCTTCATCAGTATCTTGAAAATCCTCACTTGAGGAAAATCATCATCATCGACATTGTTGCCTTTTAATTTCTCACTCGAGAAAGAGTGTCCACCAATGGCATAATCATCTTCACTACTTTGAAAATCCCCACTTGAGGGAAATTCTTCATCACCCTCATTACTGGCTTGAGAATCCTCACTTGGAGGAAAATCTTCATCATCCTCATCGGTACCTTGAAAATCCCCACTTGGAGGAAAATTACCATCACCAACATTTCTTCCTTTAAATTCCCCATTCGGGAAATACTATCCACCATTGTCATAATCATCATCACTACTTTTAAAATCCCACTTGGGGGGAAATTCATCATCATCCTCATTAGTGCCTTGGAAATCCTCACTTGGAGGAAAATCTTCATTAGTACTTAGTACCTTCAAAATCCTCACTTGGAGGAAATTCATCATCACCAACATTATTGTTTTTAAATTTCCCACTCGGGAAAGAGTGTCCACCATTGTCATAATCATCTTCATTGCTTTTAAAATTTCCACTTGAGAGAAATTCTTCATCATATTCATTGACACCTTGGATATCTTCATATGTACCTTGAAACTCCTCACTTGGAGGAAAATTTTCATCCCAATCATTTAAACGTTGATCATAGACTCTACTTCGACCCATATTTTAATTATTTTCATTACTATTAAATTGCTGAATAGATTGATCACCATCATATTCCTCCTCTTCATCATCCATGCATTCAAAGTCCTCTGATTTAGGACTTTTTTGAGGAACATGCTGAAGAACATTGCTTGCACTATGATCTAACTTCTGACTAGATGAAAAATATGACGCCTCATTTGCATTACAAGCATTCCCATCACATTTGCTAGTCCAAACAGAAGAGGTATGTAAACAATTTGTTGATGTGTCAGAAATAAAATCTTCTTAACCGACGAAGCTATCACTTCTCACTAAGAACATATAATGATACAAATGCTCACCCTCCCAATGACATTCTTATAACTTGCATAATGATTTTTTCCCTCTAAAATTCCATCCCCCCAAAAAATTTCCCCTCAATTTTTTCCCTTAAAAATTAAAAACAACTTTTACTCTTTTATTTCGTTATTTACTCGTTAATTACAATATTTCTCATGATTGTTTATTTATGACACATTCATTAAACATAACAACGATCCATATAATTTTAGGTATATATGTAGACAATCTTCTTCATTTTTATTTATCCCACATTCATTATACTAACAATAATTTATATCATCTGTGTTGTATAAACACAGTCTTGTTTTGTCTTTTTACATTGTGTGAAATCTTGGGCAGTATTCGTTAAAGGATTTGGAGCAACCTACAAGGGAGAAACATCGACAAGACATTCGAGGATAATCTAGCATTTCAGAGGTTAATTATTTTTTAAATTCTTACCATTTACCAAAACAACAATTATAAGATAATCTTTGAATCACATAAGATTTTTTCATGCGTTTATAAAAACCCTAATTTTTCTAGATGTTTTCTAATTTTTTTCTAAAAGAATAAGAATTTTAACAAAAGTCTTAAGATTTTTTTGAAAAAAAAGACAAATTTAGGTATAGTTTTGAAAAAAAAAGAAGTTTTTTTTATTGTTTTTTACTTAATTTTTTTTAGTTTTGTTCCATGGTGGTCCAGACATCAGCTTAATAACTCCATGGGTCAAAAATTTTTAATTTTGTTTTTAAATTAGTTCTTATATTCAATGTTTTTTTTTTTTTAAGTTTATTATAATGTAAAAGGCCTAATTTTTTTTTCCTATAGAAAAAATGGCAGGAAAGAGATTATCTATGAATATATGTGGACCACAACCTGCAATAATGGAATCTAAAATTGCAACTGGAACCTCCATGAATGCTAGGCAACAAATTGATAACATAACACCCGCACTGTCAAGGGCAATGAAGAATGTTAGAGTGGAAATCTATGGAAGTTGAAAACAAACTGGAATATTCTTGCTTTGTTAAAGACAAGCAAGGGAACAATGGAGATTATATATATTTGTGTTGTGCCGAATTATAACATGTGAAAGGAAATTATCAAGCACTTGGCTTGTTACGAGATATATGTTTGGTGTCAGCCACATATATTGTTTATGCATTCGTCAAACATGAAAAACTTATATCAAGATTAGATATTGTTTTAAATTGACAATTATTGCAAGAATGCATGTTTTTCAGAATTATGTGCATCTATCGTTGATGACATTGAGAAAGCCAATGTAAGTTTTTTTATTTTTTTATTTTTGTATCTTTTATTATTTTTGGTATCATGGTAATTTTTTAATTTTATTTAACATGTAAAGTTATATTTTATTTTTACAGGATTTTGCTGAACGACTTTCACATATGTTAGTGGGGATTTACTCTACAAAGAATAATATCATGGATGCAATCAACGCTTTTCATATTGAAAAGACAAGAAGGAAGGAAAAAGAAACAGAAAGTAACGAAGGTTGAAGCTGCAAGAGTAGAGAGAGATGAATATGAAAGAAGAATGAAAAGTTCTCATTCTAGAAATCATAAAAGGGTTACATTTGAAAATGAGGAAACTCCAAATGAATATTTTGTTGAGATTAGTCCCAAGGTTATCACTCATTCTCGCAAAAAGAATAAACAAGATAAACAAAAAAGAGCGTTGACCGATGATGATTATAATGAAATTCTTAAAAGTAACAGATAAATAATAAAAGTGCTGATCTAGAGGATGGTATTATGGAAACAACACAAAATTCCATTTGAAATAGATTGAGGACGACAAAATTAGTTGATGATGGCCATACATTTAAGTGAAATGTGAAACAACTTTATAAACTCACATAAGGAAAAGAGAAATATCAAATTAGAAAACCACATCACTTGCATATTCACAATTTGAAAGCATTGATTATGTACAATCCATATGCACATGTGGTTGACTACCTAGTTCTTGTTGACCCAATGGAAGTTCCTATGAGGGAAGAATTTGATAGATCAAAATGTTTTGACTACAAATATTATGTGATTGGAGGAAATCACTCTAAAGAGGCTTAAAGAGAATTGATGCAAGAATATCCCAATAATCCTCTTTTTGAGACAATCAAATGTATAACTTATGTTGGTTTAACATATTCATAAGCAAAATTATTGGCATGGGATCATAACATAGACAATGAGTATAGAATGTCCATGGCTTTTATTCAAAGGGTGATATTTATCCATAATGAGTTTTCTGAAATATGTCATGGGGAGAGATCAAATGTTGATGCCAAGTTTAAGAAACAATGTTGTATGGAAATAAGATTCCCACTTGATGATGAAAATACGAAAGAAAAAAAATTGCAAAGGAAGTGATGTATTTAGAGCCGTGGAGCCGTGGATAACTATTTTCAATTGGGATTTAGAACTAGACAAGTATGAGATTTGAAAGATGAGATCTTCACCTTATGGGAAAATATTAGTATAAAAAATTAGAGTTAAAAAGGCTAAACCATTGATATGTGGCACAAGTAAGACAGGTCATGAAATAAAAAATCTTCAAATGATATGACTATAACACATTGGAGAACAATACAAGGAGTGAAGGATGAAAAACTTCTCATAGCTATATTATTACGTGTAAGGTCGGGAGAATTGTCAATGGAAGAATTGTGTGATGAATTTAAAAAGTAAGTTTGTTGAGTTATTTTTATTTATGTTAGGACAAAAAAAATAATTTTGTTAGTTTAACATATCAATGTTCTAATTATTTTATTATATATATTATTATAACATTATTTTTTATTTATTTAGTCACAAGGTGTATATGAGAATACAAGAAGAAATTGTACGATGTTGAATGAAGAAAGTTGGGATGATGTTAATCTCAACTATTCAGATTCAAGCTCTACAACAATATTGAAACAATTTTTTGTTGCATTAAAAAATGTATGTTGATTTATTACATTCATATTATTCGTTTGTAAATTAATTTATTTCTATTTTAATAGTTATAGATATATAACTATATGTCTGTTTGTTTCATTAAAGATGCCAAAGAAGAATGCAGATGGAGTACATGAAACCTTAAATTTTTTTATTCAAAAAACCAAGTTTGAAAGAGAAAGAAGGAGACGTGTTCAAAATGTTGAACTTGATGACACCCTTGATCACTACATTTGGAATGAGCTCGACACTGTTCAATACAAAGCGATATTAGGTGATTGTAAACAACTTGCAAATATTGTTCGTAAAAAATAATACTCCCTAGTTATTGTGGATATCCCTCATGGTTATAATATCCAAAACATTGGATATGATATTGAGCCTTATACTTACCAAGATTTAAATAAAGCAGTTATGATATTTACAGAAGTCACAACATCACCATTTTAGATATTTCTGGTATTTCATTAAGACACACAACAAGGATTAGTACAATCAAGCTTCAAGGGAAAAGAAAAGACAAGGATGCAGTTTATTTGGTAAGATATTGAAAGTATATGTTTAACAATTAAGATTAGAAAACAATTTTATTAATTCACAAGTTATTTGAATTTACACTTATTTATGTTACAAGCACAAGTTTAATATTCAAAGCTCCAATAGAGAATCATTTCAATGTGATTTTGAGAGTATACATCTTGCAACCTGGACAAAAGATGATTCTTATAATTCTATTATTGTCAATGTAAAGGATGGAGAGACTCCTAGTAGTGTATTGGTATACAATGTTGTGGTTAGAAAGCTAACATATCATGAAAATGATTTGAAATGAGAGATGGCTAACATTTATAAAAAACAACAAACATTAATTAATTATCTTATAGATGCATTTTCAAATCAAGGATATTTGGTTTTGGATTTGTTGTCGGGTTTAGGTAAGAATAATGATCTAACATTTATGAAATCATACTTCAATCTTATATTATTTTTAATTTATGTATTTTTACAGTATCTAACTTTATTATTTATTTTGTATTTGGTGATCAGGTACACCATTAACGTGTTGCTTACAGAAAAGAAGGAATTGCATAGCCATTGAAAGTGACCCAATGCAGTGCAGTTTTATTCAACAAATAATTAATGCTATTCCATCTCTTCCAGATGAAATGAGATTTTAGTGAATCAAAGGTGACAAAAATGTCAAAGGAACCTCAAATACCAAATTTAGGAGGAATGATTGGAAATGATCACTTTGGAGAACTTGCAAATATCAAAGAGCCAATAGAAGAACAAAATGATACAATGGAAGCAAAAAATGATGTCAAAGAAGATGATAATGTGTCTGTTGAGAATGATGAATTTGGGATATATGATATTGTTGATTAGTCTTAAGATTCCCTTGAAGACGATGCTCAATTTTGCAAATTTTTGAGGAGCTATAACTGTAATGTTTTGACTTTCAGATTTTAAAATAAGAATGAAGATGTGTTTATTGTTGTTTTGTGATGAATCTTTTTATTGTTTTATTTTTCATTTCATTTGTATGTGAATCACTACACATTGGAAAATTATATTAAATGTTTTTATTTTTTTACTTCAAATGTATAAAAATATGAAAGAAAATGATAATTTTTTTTATAAGATTTTGAGTTTTTTTGTTCAATTATATCCATAAAAATGGTTTATTTTGACATGCTATTTTAGATGAATATGTACCAAAATGTATAGGTTTTTAAATATATATGGCTATGAATGTATATGTTTTTGCTAAATATTCAAAAATAGTGTATTTAACTACAATTATTTTCTATGTATTGAAGGAAAGATAAACAATGTGTTGAAAATTGTGTTTTCCACTATATTTTAAAAGTATGGAACAATAAATTAATTAAGGAGACACAATTATATGAAAAATCGTAACTTTAAAAAATTAAATGGTAAAAAACATTTTTAAGATTGAAAGAAGCATGGAAAAATGACTAAAAACACCGTTAAATAAAAAAACAATTTTATTTTTAGAAAAATTTGAAAATAGATGAAAAATAAGCATTTAAAAAAATGTGGAAACATTGTGGATCGAAAAATTTAAATATCAAAAAAACACCTAAAAAGGGAGGGGGTACTACTGGTAGCATCATTTTTAAAAATGAGGTAGAAAATTGGACCCCCCAAAAAACGAGAACTCTGTAGAGTTCTCGTTAAGTTGGTAACTATGTTATGGGAGAAACTGGTAGATGGGATTTCAGACATTCCACAAAATATCTAGGGAGTTTGCAAATCTTGCTAGGAAGGGAAGCAACATAGAACACCATTTATTGAACGATAAGCTTGGAGAACACATAGATTCCTTCAACTGGTTCATGCAGACATATGTAGACCAAAGAACATGACATAAATCACCGATGCAAGGTATTTCCTTATGTTTGTTGATGATTTCAATAGGAAAATGTGGATGTATTAAAATTAAAATCCGACGTGTTTAATGAATTTCAAAAATTCAAAGCATTAGTAGAGAAATAGTTCGGTTGTCATAGTGCCTCTCTTAAATATGATAATTGTGGGGAACTGTGCTCAAAATAATTCAATAACTTTTGTACTAAACATAGGATCCAAAGATAGTATACAACACCCTACACTACACAACAAAATGGAGTGGTTGAGAGGCGAAATTGTACTATCACAGAGATGGCCAAGTGTATGTTGTAGAAAAAGTCTATGCCAAAAAGGTTTTGCGTCGAGGCAGTGTTCACAACAATGTACCTACTAAATAGGTCTCCCATGATGGTAGTGAAGCAAAATAATTTAGAGGAAGCATGGTTTGGAAGAAAGCCCAAAGTAATTCATCTTAAAGTCTTTGGTTCAACTGCTTACACTTGGATTCTAGCTGAGAAGAGAACAAAGTTAGATCCAAAGAGAAATAAGCTAATGATTATAGGGTACAACGACACTCATAAGGCTTACAGGTTGGTTGATACTAACACTGATAAAGTGAGATTCAACAAAGATGTTGTTGATGAGGAGTTTGGACCTCCCCAAACTTCTCTTGAGTTCTAAATTACCGATAAGCTAGAAGTGGCTGAGGATTCAGGTGTTAAGCTTCATGTAGCTCCTCCCGAAAGGGGAGATATTTCGAGCACGAGGAGTCTGCTAGACCAATAATTTTTGATCCAGATACAAGAGACTGAAGTCATGGTGGTAATACTTAGAAAATACCCAAGTGGTGGCACAACACCATTATAGATGTTTGAATCAACGAAATGATCGAGGGATGGTCATCGAGAAGAAAGAGAAATCAAACAACAAACACAATCAAATTTTCTCTTATGACCAATATTAAGGAAATCTATGAGCCACAAATGTTTGAGGAAGCATAAGGGAGACTTGAATGGGAAAAGGCCATGGCAGTCGAAGATGAGAGTTTGATGAAAAATCAAACTTGGGATCTCACACCACTTCCATTAGGGAAGAAACCCATTAACTACAAATGGGTGTGCAAGGTAAAGTACAAGGAAGATGGTATAATTGACAAGTATAAAGCACTGTTGGTTGCAAAAGGGTTCTCTCAGAGAAAGGGCATTGATTATGAGGAGACATTTTCTCCTACAACAAAGATGGGCACCATTCTTCTTGTTCTAGCCATGGTAACCCAGAATGGCTGGAAGGTCCATCAGATGGATGTGAAGAGTGCCTTCCTCAATGGATATTTGGATGAAGAGGATACATGAATCAAGCATAGGGTTTTAAAGTTTCAAGGAAGGAACATATGGTTTGTAGACTGAATAAGGCTCTATATGGTTTGAAACAAGAACCTAGGGCATGGTACATCAAGATTGACATGTATTTGGATGAACATGGGTTCCAATGGAGTCCTTCATATTCCAACTTGTATGTTAATGAGATCATCCTTTTGGTCATATATGTAGATGATATCATTATTACAGGTAGTGAGGCAAATGCAATAAGTTACACAGATCAAGTTGAATATGAGAAAATCTTTTGACACGATAGATCTAGGCCTGTAGAATTTTAGCAAATAGGTAGCTACATCTTTGTCTCACAAACAAAATATGCCAAGAGTTTGTTGCACAGGTTCAGAATGATAGATATCAAAATGTCATCTACACATATGGAGAAAGGGTTGAAACTTTTAGCCAAAAATGACTCTAAGGCAGTTAATATGTCAATATCCAAGCAAATAGCGGGTAGTTTGATATATCTTACAACCACTAGACTTGATTTGAGTTTCATTTCTAGATTCATGACAATGCCAAAGGTAGATCATTAGACAACAACAAAACAAGTGTTGAGATATGTGAAAGGGGCACTTGAATTTGGCATTCTATACAGTAGAAGCAAAGACCCTAGGATGTGTGGGTGTACATATTCATATTGGGTAGGTTCTATTGATGACAAAAATTCCACTTTTGGATATGTTTTCAGCGTGGTATGGGTGCAATCACATGGACTAGCAAGAAGCAACATGAAGTATCCCTTTCATCAATAGAAGTAGAATATCAAGGAGTAGTGAAAGGAACATGTGAGGCAATTTGGCTCAGGGGGATGCTTTTAGATATGAAAATGCAACAAACATAGCCAACACCCTTGTTATGTGACAACTAAGGGGTGATGAAACTTTCCAAGAATCCAGTGTTCCATGAGTGTACCGAACATGTTGAGGTACATTTCCACTTCATTAGGCAATTGGTAGAAGATGGGTCTATCGAGTTGGACTATTGTTCTATAGAGGATCAAATTGTAGACATTCTCACCAAGGCTTTATGTCCTGAAAAATATGTAAAATTCCAGGATAAGCTTGGTGGAGTTAGTAGATTGACCATTAAGGGAGGGTATTAAAATAAATGTTATTTTATAATAGTCAACTAGATGTTAGACTTAGGCATTACTAAAGTCAATTTGACTTTAGGTTAGTTTATACTTTTATGTCTTATTTCACTTTATGGGTTTATCCCAAATTCATAAAGTGGATTGACTCGACTTGATTGTAGCCCTATTTAAGAAATATTTTGCTTTCTCATTTTATATACAATACAATACAAAGGACTCTTTTGAGTTATGTTGGTTTATTTATGTGCTCAATTTATATAATATTCTCTTGACATGCCATGTTGAAGATCCTTGGACCCTCTTCTTGCATCACTTTTTGAGTTGTTTTTCACTTGATGTGAGGGTCAACTCCTTTGGAGGATGTACCTACTAGCTATTCGAGCATGTGTGGCTTTCTTTTGATATGGAGATGGTCATTCCATCACTTATGGAGGTCACTTGCATGATATGAGGATATGGTATTACCTTGGAGACTTCATTTGTAGATGTTGGAGCATGATTAGAGGAGTCGTCTCATTTTTTGGATCATTTTTCCCTCACACATGTGGACATCCCTTCATTTGAGGCTAGATGTTGGCTTGGTTGAGTACTTTTCTTCTTTGGAGGATGATTTTAACATGATTTGAGGCTCCTTTCTTTCCCTTGAGAGATAAGTTGAGGTATTTTCACCCTACTCAACCTCACCTGTGTTGGACAACCTTCTCTCTTGGAGGGTTTTTTGTACATGTGGCACATTTAACTTGTAGTTTGACTTGGTCTTTTTTTATTTTGTGGATGACACATCACTTTTTGTAATTCTGTTAGGCTAGCTGATAAGAGATGGAAAATAATAGAGAATTATAAGGATGTGGAAGCCTCATCTATAAATAAAGGCTCTCCTCATTCAAAATAATTTTTGTTGTTGTTGGTTGCTTCTTCTTGAGAATACACTTTTGTTGAAGATCTACCTATTGGAGGTTTGATGTCCATTCTTGGAGCTCTCTCTTTCTTGGTTTATTCTTGGTGCATTAAATATTTGTTGTGATAATTTTAGACTTATACAAACTTGCAAGATCGATCCATTTGAGGGGTAGTCTATGTTGATGCATGTAGCATCAAATAGATATTTCCACATAGGCTTGGTGTCTAGCACGTGAAATTTGTCCAAAGCCTTCTACTCTTGGATTTACTTTAATTAAATGAATTATTAAAATAAATTGGATTTATTAATTAATTGAGTTATTTAAGGAAAATGCTAAAAATAATTAGCATGTAATCTCAAGTGAAGTGAGAAGTAATCTCAATTGTCAATCACTTTGGAGATTGGAAATTGATTATCACTCAGGATTATAAAAGCAAGGCTAGAGTGAAGGAGGAAGACACTTGATACTTGTGTTGAGAGAGTCGACACAAAGATGATTGAATAAAAAAGGATTGTGATTCAAGGATATTTCAGATAGGTGGAGAAGAACTCCCATCTAGAGATCAGATCATTGAGAAGAGAGAACACAAGTTTCCATAGGTGGGTTTCAGTCAAACAAAGCGACAAGGAAGCATTGTGTCGTACATAGTTTTTTGTATAGGATTTTTGTACATGTACGTGGGCTTTGACGGAGACAGGAACATGTACTCGGGTGTGCATTAGGGACAATCACGTACATCTCGAAAAGTGTGCAAATCTGGGTCATACATCGGAAGAGACTTTTCCAGGTTTGTCTGTAGTTGTATTTCTCTTAGTGGGCCATTATCCCTGTTATGGGAGCCCTGATTTTAGCATAATAAAATCATTCCCAGCACTAGTTTCCCCTCCAGAGTTTTTTCTAGGGGTATCTACCAAAAAATATTGGTGTTTATGTGTGCATGATTTGGTTTCCAGTTTTTTCTTCCACTGCATGTTTAACATTGAATATTTCAACAATGTATTTTTTGTTTTGTGAGTTGTTAATCTGATTTGCAGTAAGGAAATCACTAGATAACAAGATACATAGGTGCTAGAGTAAGGGAATTTCAAGATGGCATYAGAGCGTATGTTCTGAAGGGAAGCCAAATTTATCAGATTTGYAGGAGATCTTAGCAGATCCATAACCAACATGAAGAAATTAAAGGACAAATTTCAGAGAAACAACCGTACTGAGGCATAACTAGGGTTTTTCATGTTTACAAAGTTGTACTCAGGTTGCAAGAAGGGATAGGCACATACATACATGGGTGCTAGTGAGCACAAGCACATACATGCCTGGGTGCTATTGTGCACATGTGGGTACATACATGGGTGCCAATGTGCACATATGCGTACATACGCGAGTGTTAGTGAGCACAAGTGTGTACATACACATGTTCCAATGGTGAYAGGTGCATACAAGTCCGTACAAGGGAAATTTTCAGCATATGTTATTTTCCAGGGTAGTTTATTAAGTCTTAAGGATGGAAACATCACCGTTGAGAGTTGAASACATATTGAATGGAACATCCAACTTCCTATGTTGGAAAGCAAGAGTAATTTTGGCATTGAAGGAGTATGGCCTTTGGGAGTTAGTGGACAAAGTAATTACTCCATTGACAAATCCGACAACTTTGGAAGTTACAAAAAAAAGGATATCAAAGCAGAGAGGGTCCTCTTGGATTCGGTCAAGGATCATCTAATTCCTCACCTACTCGAGAAGAATACGACCAAAGAGATATTTGATGCCTCGGTAAGTTTATTTTAAAGAAAAAACATGAATAGGAAGATGGTCTTAAGGAATAAACTTAGATCAATGTAGATGTTTAGATTTGATAATGTTACCATCTATCTCATGAGGATCACACAAGTGTGTGATCAACTTGCAGCCATAGGGGAGAACACATAGGATGTAGAGCTTATGAATGTGGCATTGAATGGTCTTCCCAAGTCTTGGGAACCATTTGTCAAGGGATTCCGCACTCGGAAAAATCTCACAGATTAGCAGAGACTTTGGAATGATTGCATCCATGAAGAGACTTGGGAGGAGTCTAAGAACAACAAGCAGGGAGGTAGTGAGGATAACTTGGCTCTTGTCAGTAAGACGAATAAGGGCAAAGGAAAGAGTTATAGAAAGAAGGGTAACAATGATGGAGGATCATCACAGTCAGGGAAGAAGAAGGGTTGAGAAAAATCAAGTGTTTCTCATGTCATAATAATGGATATTATGCATCTCAGTGTCTTGCGAAGAAAAAGGGAAAATGAAAGACACAAACAACAACATCAATAAAGACACAACTTGATGAGTTTGCAATGAAGTTTGAGAAGGATTTCTCACTAGTTTTTTTCCTTTCTACTAGTACAACTACGCGAAATGATTGGTTCTGATATAATGGTGCATTTTGTCATATGAATTAATCATGGGGACTATTTAGCAGTCTAATGGAGAGGGACTCCGACATTCATGTGCAACTTGGTGAAGATGCCAAGTATGCAGTGAAGGGAGAGGGAATAGTCACTTTCCATCTTGAGTCAGGAGGTTCATTATATGCCTAGGATGTGCTTTATGTACCATGTTTGAAGAAGAATTTGCTTTTAGTCTCAACTATGGAGGAAAAGGGTTTTGTTGTTACTTTTCATAGAGGAAAAGTACTCATACGTCCAGAGAAATCTAGCTCAGAAAACACAGTGGTCGCTGGGGTTAGAGAGGGAACTTTATAGAGGTTACATGACAAGCCTGTTCAAGCTTTGGTACATGACAACGAAAACCTATGTGATTTGTGGCACATGAGGTTGGGACACCTACACTACAAGGATTTTCTGATTATGAGGGGTATTGTTACAAGTCTTCTAGAGTTCAATATTAAGCAACATGGAGTGTGCAAAGGGTGTGCACTTGGAAAGAATGCCAAGGCTACTTTTCCTAGCAGTGAGAGTAGGTACAAGAGGATCTTGGATCTTATCAATTCATATGTGAGTGGAATGATGACAATAGAATCATTATAGGGATCATCATACTATGTGACATGTATTGATGATTTTTCTAGGAAAACCTGGATCTTCTTCATGAAGACCAAGGATGATATCTTCAATCGATTCAAAGAGTTCAGGGCTTAAGTGGAAAACCAAACAGGTAAGAAGATCAAGGTCTTGAGGTCAGATAATGGGGGGGAGTAAAACTCTAATGGATTCAAGTATTTTGGCCAAGAGGAAGGGATGAAGAGGGAGTTGACAATCTCATACAACCCTCAACAGAATGGGGTTGTGGAGAAAACAAATTGGTCCATTGTCAGTTCTTCTAGGGCTATGATACATGACCATGAGTTGCATATGTTTATGTGGGAAGAGGTGTGTAACATGATGATGTATATATAGAATAAGATTCCTCAGGAGTGAAGCCAAAGATTTGTCATATGAGGATATTTGGTTGTCCAATCTACATCCATGTGCCTGTGGAAAACAGGATGAAGCTAGAGCTTCATGACAAAAGGGTATATTTGTGGGGTATAACGAGACCTCAAAGGATTACATGATATTCATTCCGGTGAAAAGGAAGAAAATTTTTAGTAGAGATGTTAAGTTGGAGGAGAACTTATGATTTAGGAGATCTCAGGAATCATCAATAGAGACAGAGGATAAGGAGCAACATGCTTTGAAAGATGAGAAATAATCAAAATTCAAACTTCATTTGGGGAGGAGGATTTAGCCTCTTCCAATCCTTTCAGGAGACCCAAGTGGGTATTATAGACATTGAAGGATGTTGGTGAGGTTCCTAGGAGTGCGGTTAGAGAGTGAATGCCTTTGAAGAAGTTTTTGAACTATATGGCGCTTATTAGTAGCATCATTGATGTTGATCCTTTTAGTTTTGAGGAAGCAACAAATCAACAGGTATGGCGGGATGCCATTGTAGAGGAGTACACCTCTATTATATAGAATGATGTTTGGGACATAGTGTTGAGACTAGAGGGGA
This sequence comes from Picea sitchensis, assembly GCA_010110895.2. Taxonomy (NCBI): domain Eukaryota; kingdom Viridiplantae; phylum Streptophyta; class Pinopsida; order Pinales; family Pinaceae; genus Picea; species Picea sitchensis. The sequence continues at coordinate 44,914 of SNQJ01S0007268.1, read as the reverse complement.
AATCAGTTGTGAGTTCCAGGTGGCTCTACAAGATCAAGTATACTACAGATGGTAGCATCGAGAAGTTCAAGGCAAGGTTTGTGGAGAGAGGGTTCACCTAGAAAAAGGGAGTGGACTATGAGGATAAATTTTCTCTAGTTTCCAGGTATGCTTCTACTCGAGTTGTTGTTTCGATTGCTTCAATTATGAGGTGGAGGATACATCAGATGGATGTGAAAACAAATTTTCTCAATGAGATAATTGAAGAGGAAGTATACATAGAGAAACCTCAGGGATTTGAGGTACACAGGAGGGAGTATTATGTGTGTAGGCTTAAGAAGGCCTTGTACTGACTCAAACATTCACCTAGGGCATGATATTCCAAGATTGATGGATACTTGCAGAGTATGGGCTTTACCAAGAGTGAGTCAAATCCCAACTTGTACTTCATACTTGTTGGAGAGGATCCTCTCATCTTGGATATGTACGTAGATGATTTGTTTCTCACAATTGTAGAGGAGATTATTAAAGGGTGTAAAGCGAATTTAACTAGTGAGTTCGAGATGAAGGACATTGGATTGATGCTTTATTTATTGGGATTAGAGATATGACATGCATCGAGAGAGATCTTCCTTGGGCAAGGGAAGTATGTAATAGATATCTTAAGGAGATTTAGGATGGAATATTGTAAACCGATGGCCACATCTATGATTACCAATTTGAAGAAGGTGGTGGCTTCATATTGATAGTTGGTGGATCCTATGATATCTAGGTAACTGATAGGGTCCTTGATGTATTTGGTCAACACAAGATATTTTTTTTGCTGTGACCACCTTGAGTCAGTTGATATTGGAGCCGAGGTAGGTTCATTGGATAGTAGCGAAACATGTGCTTAGGTACTTGAGAGGTAAAATGGAGTATGGATTGAGGTATCTTGGAGGAGATGGAGGGGAGTTGCAGGGATATATAGACTCATATTGGGTAGACAATACAATAGACAGAAAGAGCACCTTAGGGTGCTACTTTAGCTTGGGATCAACAATGATTACTTGCTTTAGCAGGATGCATGATTCTTTAGCACTCAGTTCAACAGAGGTATACTATATGACAATAAGTATGGCTAGCTATAAAGCTATTTGGATTCACAAATTGCTTACAAGATTATTTCATCAAGATTTGGATCTTACGGTGATATATTGTGATAATCAAAGTTGTATCAAACTCTCGAATAATCTAGTATTCCATGACAGGTCCAAGCATATTGAGATTAGGTACCACTTCATCTGGGATAGGATCCAGAAGGGAGCAATGAAGCTTTAATATATATCCATAGATGGGCAGGTTGCAGATATTTTGACCAAGCCCTTGGAGAAAGGGAAGTTTGTATTCTTTAGAGATAGACTTGGAGTGGTGCATAATCTCTTCCTCACTAAGAGGGTGTGTTGATGCATGTAGCATCGAACATGTATATCCACATAGGCTTGGTGTCTATCATGTAGAAGTCATCCAAAGCCTTCTACTCTTGGATTTACTTTAATTAGCATGTAATCTCAAGTGAAGTGAGAAGTAGTCTCAATTGTCAATCACTTTGGAGATTAGAAATAGATCGTAACTCAAGATTTTAAAATAAAGGATAGGGTGAAGGAGGAAGACACTTGACACTTGATATTTGTGTTGAGAGAGTCAACACAGAGAGGATTGAATCACGAAGGACTATGATTCAAGGAGATCTCAGATAGGTGGAGAAGGACTTCCATCTAGAGATCAGATCATTGAGAAGAGAGAGGAGAGGTTGCCGCAGGTGGGTTTCATTCAAGCGAAGCCACACAAAAGAGTTGCATCATACAAAGTTTTCCATACATGATGTTTGTAAATGTACGTGGGCACCAGTGGAGACAAGCATGTGTATGTGGGTGTGCAGTAGAGACAGGCGCACACGTCTCAAAAAGCATGCAGTTCTGGTTCATACAACAAACCAAACTTTGCCAACTTTGTCTGGAGTTGTATTTCTTTCAGTGGGCCATTATCCTTGTTACGAGAGCCATGATTTTAGCATAATAAAATCATTCTCATCACTAGTTTCGCCCCCGGGTTTTTTTCTAGGGGTATCTACCAAACAATATTGGTGTTTATGTGTGCATGATTTGGTTTCCAGTTTTTGCTTTCGCTGCATGTTTAAAGTTGAATATTTCAACAATGTATTTTTGTTTTGTGAGATGTTAATCTGATCTGCAGTAACAAAATCACTAGATAACAAGATACCTAGGTGATGGAGTAAGTCGATTTCAACAGTCTACCACTTGGAGGGAAGATGCTTTAGGGTTTCATCCCTTTTTCCTTTGTTAGTTTCATAAGTGATCAAGTCTTTGCTTTGTTTTTCCTTTGGTTCCTTGGCAAGGTTTTTAAGTATTTTATTCAAGTTATAGTTGATATTATTGGTGAAGGTGCTTCCATTTGGGAATCCCCTCTTGTAGGGTCCCTGTCTTTATATATCATCTTGATTAAATAAGAGATTATTCTATTTAAGGGTTCTAATATATTATCCCTAAACTTTAAGATAAGAAGATCAATTCTTAGTGGGGCATTCTTCTTGATTCCATAATCTCTAACAAGAATTAGAGATTTGTCTTCTTCCAACAACCAACCATAAAACCCTAAAATCCAATTTTTTCTTTGTTTTTTTAGAAAGAATTTGTTAGTAAAAATTAGAGAAAAATCGTAAATTTGGATATTTTCCCTAGTCTAGTGCAAAGTTAATGGTTTATCTCATTTCTTAGACTCGTTTATCAAGGGTTTGTGCTTCATTTCATATCTATAAACTCTAGAAAGACACATTGACTCTATATTTGTGTGTTTCAAGGTTTTGTCTAACATGTTTTGGTTGAATTTTAAGAATTTCTCAAATCAGGAAAAAACTTAATAACAATAAAAATCAGGTTTGGAGAAACTCCAAAGCTAGGGTTTGGTGCTTAAAAGTTCATTATTTCCTCACACCTTGATTCTATTTCATTGCTTGAACATTGCTACAACTTTATCTTACATTTGTAGTGGTGAAATTCATCTATATATTGTTTATAATTGAATATCATTTGTTTAGAGATCATTTTAGTGATCATAGTGCTTGTTGATGTTTGGACAACACCGGGAAGACATTGTCTTAGATTAGTACTTAATAATATAATTATTGATTATTAAATAATATATATAATAAGTAAATGATAATAATAAATAATTATTGATTATTAAAGGGACACATCCTTTCATGGATGGTCACCATATGTTCTCTATATTTGGAACACTCATCATTGTAATAATATTATCTCACATAGAAAAATAAACATGGTATCAGAGAGGGATTGGGCTTGATTCCCTCACGGGAGGGACCAAAGCATATTTTATATTTCCTAGTGGGTAATGTACAACCCCTCAACATCAGATACAAATATCAGACTGTAGAGATTAATATGAGATTACACATCTATTAAACAATTTTAAGCCATCGATACGTATAACTTCTGCTAAAAGGATTAAATATATAAAAATATCTTTCCCATGGCCATTGTAAGACCACAAGTGCCATTTTTAGCACACGTCTGATATTGAAAGATATTGGTAGACAAAAATATTACACTACAAGAATATAGAAATGGATATGAAGTTGCGCTGGTGAAACACGTGGTTGAAGAGGTGGCTAAACATTGTACGATGGGCCACCGTAGCTAGCCTTAAACTTAATGCTACTACTCCATCATAGTGCATTAAATGCCTATTTTCCCGTCGTTCAATCGCAAGACATATTTATGATTTTTGAGTGCCTATCATGAGCATCTAATAGAAATAAAAATCCGCTAGTAGTTTAGCTGGATCGATCGAATTTTACTAGTTTCGCTGGCTTGATGGCACACAAACTGTATTTGTAATTTCTGACTGGCTATCGAGAGCATCGAGAGCATCCAATATACATTCATGTACCGAAGGAGAAAATGACCAAGATATACCCTTCAAGAAAAAATGGTACATTTGTGGGGTATAGTGAGTCTTCGAAGGCATACCAGATCTACATCCTTGGTTAGAGACAAATTGAGGTGAGTACATATCTTACCTTTAAGGAGGAGGTAGCCTTCAGGATATCTAGAGGATCTCACATGGATATTGGTAGTGAGAGACAGGGAGAGATGGTGACTTCTCCCCCTCACCCTCCAATAGTTCAGAGGGAGACAATTGGGCCTATTGATCCAATTGATCTCGTTGATCCTGTAGCTCCAGTTAATGTTCCCAGAGATATGGAAGTAGTTCAGAAGAGACATGCATGGGATCGTCAGTCTCTGTAGGAGGGAGAAGGACATGCATCTCCTTGTGGTACCTTCTGAGAGAGAAAAAGACCTTAGATATATTTGTGCTATTTCACAGCTATGATCCACAATCATTGATTTTGAGCCTTCCTGTTATGAGGAGGCAACTAGTCATCCAATATAGAGAGATGTCATGATGGAGGAGTATCAGTCCATCATGAAGAATAATGTGTGGGATATTGTTTTGAGACCTGAGGGGAAGTTGGTAGTGACTTCCAAGTGGATCTATAAGATCAAACACATAGTTGATGGGAGCATCGAGAAGCAAAAAACAAGAATTGTTGCTAGAGGATTCTCTCAGGCGGAGGGAATAGATTATGAGAAAACATTTGCTCATGTTTCTCGATACACTTCTATATGGAAGATTATTTCCTTTGAAACATCCATGGGTTGAAGACTACATTAGATGGATGCAAAGACAACCTTTCTCAATGGAGAGATTGAGGAAGAAGTATACATCGAGAAACCAGATGGTTTTGTGATACATGAGAAGGAGTCTCATGTGTGTAGGTTGAAGAAGACCCTGTATCGACTCAAACATGCACCTCAATCTTGGTATGAGAGGATTGATGGATACCTGATGAGTTTGGGATTCAACAAAAGTGTTGTTGATCCCAACCTGGTAAGTCCCTGATTTTGGTCCTCTACGTTGATGATTTATTCATCACTGGTACTGAGAGCCTTATTGTTGAATGCAAGTATGCATTGGCCTCTAAGTTTGAGATGAAGGACCTTGGTATGATGCACTACTTCTTGGGACTAGAAGTGTGGCAGAGAATTGATGAGATATTCTTGAGTCAGGGGAAGTATACAATTGAGATATTGAAGAATTTTGGGATGTTGAACTGGAAGCACATGGCTACACCAATGGTGACTAATCTGAAGAAACTAAGTGCGTCTTCTTCCAATTCTGACGAGATTGATCCGACCTTGTATAGATAGTTGATTGGATCATCCATGTATCTGGTTAACACCAGACCAAATATTTTCTATGCAACGAGTGCACTTAACCAATTTATGAGTCAGCCGAGACATACATACTAAATTGTTGTGAAGCATGTGTTGAGATACCTGTGATGCATAGTTGGACATGGTATGAGATATACTTCTAGTATTGACATGAGATTACAGGGATATACTGACTCTGATTGGGCAAGGAGTGTAGTGGACAAGAAGAGCACCTCCGATTGTTGCTTCAGTTTGGGATCTGCCATGGTTTCCTGGTGTAGAAGGAAATAGACTTTTGTGGATTTGAGCACTGCAGAAACATAGTAAATTGCATTGAGTGTGGCAGTCTGTGAAGAACTGTGGCTTCACAATATCCTTTCATATTTATTTAGACATGTGCTTGATTCCACCGTTATTCATTATGATAACTAGATTTGTGTGTCTTAGAGCTCCAATGTTTCATGACAAATCGAAACACATTGAGATCAAGTACCATTACATTCGAGACATGGTGCATAGGAAGGAAGTATTGGTGCAGTACCTTCCTACAAATGAGCGGGTTGCTGATGTTCTTACCAAACCAAAATGAAGTTCGAGTACTATATAGACTTGGCATGGCAGATAATTCCTCCCTCCCTAAGAGGGAGTGTTGATGTTTGCATCTTCCTGAGACATTCTCCTGATCATACTCCTCTGTGACTGAGTTGAGTTGATATGTGAGGACACTTACCCGAGAAGGGATAACTGGGACACTTATCCAAGAAGGGATAAGTGGGTTTGGGCTTATATCCCAACGTACCTTATCGAGAGCACATGAGGACATGTCAAGGGAGTTGAACTTGACATCACACACTATGGGGAGTTGACCCTAGTGTTTCTAGAGGGAGTAGCCTCTAGAAGTCCACATGGGAGTTCCATGTGTGATAGACATTATCCAGATTGTACTCCTCTATGACTGAGTTGAGTTTATCTGTGAGGACACTTATATGAGAAGGGATAAGTGGGTTTTGGCTTATATCCCAAGATCCCTTGTGGAGAGCACACAAGGACACATCCCTTGTGGAGAGAACATAAGGACATGCCAAGGGCGTTGACCTTGATGTCACACACTATGGGGAGTTGACTCTAGTTTTTCAAGAGGGATTAGCCTCTAGAATTCCACATGGGAGTGCCATCTGTGACAAACCTCTTGCTACTATGGTGGTTGTGTACCACTTGTAGAGACTGTGTGTCTCTGGACAGTAGTTGTGTGCTACTACAATGGAGAATATTTAGTAAGCTTGCCCACCACTACCATAATAGAATCATGTTTCTTAGTAGTCCTAGGTAGGTAAGTTATAAGATCCATGGTCACAACTTTCCACTTTCACTCAGGAATGGGAAAAGGTTGTAACAAACTAGTTGGATGTCTGTGCTCATCCTTGACTTTTTGATGTTCAAGGCATCTAGCAATAAAATCAACAACTTCTTTTTTGATACCTGACCAAAAGTATTGTTTTTATTATTATGGAAATTGTCTTCTGGTAACCCAGATGTCTAGCATAAGGAACCTTATGCATCTCCGACAATAATAGACTTTCCAACTCATGATCATTTGACACATAGACTCTTCGCATATACATGAGGATTTCATCCCCTCTTAGCTCATAACCTTTAAACTTTTGTTGTAACATACTTTGTTGTAAAGTCGCTTTTATGTCCACATAATGTTGATCTGATTTGGAAACCTCTAAAATTTTGTTGCACAAATCAAATTTGTAGATGCTAATGGTTGTAGCATGTATCTCATGCACCCTCATGTTGAGTGCATCAACCACCTTGTTCTATTTTCCTCTAATATGCTTTATGTCAAAGTCATACTCACTGAGGAATTATAACCACCTACTTTTTGTAGCATTCAAACTTGGTTGTCCAAATAGATACTTTAGACCATTATGGTCTATCCTCAACTCAAATCTCTTACCCATGAGATAGTGTCACCACATCTTCAAGGCGTGCACTATGGTTTCCAATTCTAAGTCATTAGTAGCATGGATCCTTTCATGCTCTTTTAAAATTCTTGATTCGTAGCACACCAAAAGTCCATTCTAACTCAGGACTCCACCAAGCCCTTCCTTTCATACATCCATGTACACCATGAAGTCTTCATCTAAATCAACAATCCTCAAAATTGGTTCACTTGTCAACAAACTCTTCGAGCGCTGAAAAATCCTTAAACAATCCAGAGTCCATTCAAATCACGCACCTTTATTTTTCAAGGATGTAAATGGATGCACAATTTTTTAGAAGCCTTAAATAAACCTTTTGTAATAACCTACAAGTCCCATGAAGGACCTCACCTCTATAACATTTCTTGGTGTCAAAAATTCCTCAATGAATTTTATATTTATTGGATCCACAATTATTCCTTCTTTGGAAATGATATTACCCAAATAATGAATCTGTCGCTGATAAAATGAGCACTTTCTTAACTTTGCATAAAGTTAATACTCCCTCAATACTTACAGTACCATGCTCAAGTGTTTCTCGTTCTCTTCTTCATACTTTGAGTAAATAAGTATTTCATACAAAAATACAATGACAAACTTACTTAAGTATTCTATGAAAACTCCATTCATCAAATACATGAAGACAATTGGTGCATTTAACAGCCCAAATGTCACCACTGTGAACTCATAATGTCTATACCTCATTCTGAAAGCAGTCTTGTTGATGTATTCTTCCTTAATTATCGCTTGGTGATATCTAGATCTAAGATCAATTTTTGAAAATATCCGTTCACCCTTCAGCTGATCAAAGAGGTCATCTATCCTTGGAAAATGATACTTATTCTTTATTGTTACCTTGTTCAACTTCCTGAAGTTGATACAAAGTCTCAACATACCATCCTTCTTCTTCACGAACAATATTGGGGCACCCTAAGGCGACACACTATGGGAATATATACCCCTTCTTCATAAGATCTTCAAGTTGCATATACAACTCCCTCAACTCTAGCATACTCATACTATAAGGAGTCTTGGATATAGGTGTTTCTTCAGGCATTATATTTATAGAGAAATCAATATCTCTTTTCAGTGGAAACCTTGATATATCTTTAAAGACATCCTCAAATTCTTTCAGTACTACGCAGTCTTCAATATTTCACACATTATCCTTAGGTGCCTCTTCCATCCACACTGCAAATACTTGACATCCTTTCCTGTAGATTTTCTTCAATTTCAAGGTTGAAACTTCTCTGATAGTTACAACACGTGGAATTCCTTGAAGTGTCCTTAAGTTCCCTTCCTCATCAAAGCAAGTAAATGCCTTATTGTAGCAGTCTAGAATGACATGATGTTAATCCAACCAATCCATACCAATTAGGCCTTCACACAAGCCCAAATGTATGATATTCAAATAATCTTTTATGCCCATTCCATTCATTTCCATTAGACATGCCTTAACCATCTCATTAAGTTTCCTTTTTTCTCTTGTAGCTAACTGCACTAACTGAGGTTTTCCAAGCTTGCTTCTCAGCAATTGAAATCTTTCCACCATATTAGGATCTAGATAACTATGAATAGCTCCTGAATCAATCAAAATAGCAATGGGTTGGTCATTAATCTTACCTTCCAATTCAATCATGTGCGATTGAAACTCAACTTTATTGATATCCAAAGCTACATAAATCCTTGCTACATATCTTCTCATGTCTTCAATTGTCACAACTTTTTGTACACTATGCACAGTCCTCTCTTTATCACCCATTTGAGGGAAATCCTTATGCATATGGTCTCTTCCACAACTCCAACATTGAATAGGTTGTTGTCATGGATTTTTCCCCACTATATCCATCCTTGTGGGCTCCTTGAGAGTTGTTTATCCTTGCGTAGTATTTCTAAAAAATGGTGGCTTATCCCCCTTCTTCCTTTGTTCCACCTTGCTTTTCATCTTGTCTTCCCAAGCCTTTTGGAAATTTGGTCTTCCCCTTTGCTGATCATAAAGACATTTAATGCACCTTGTGGTTTCCTCCAATGTCTTAGGGTCATCATATTGTATCTTTTCACTGTTAAATGAGGGCAACCCACTCAAATAACTATGAATTTTAACCTTCTCATCCTTGATGAATGCAACGTATTTCAACAACTCTAAGAATATCCTTTCATACTCATCTATTGTCTTACTCCCAAGCTTGAGTTCAAAGAAATCCTTCATTTTCTTGTCATAGTATCGCTTGGTTAAGTATTTATTTTGAAAATATCTCTTGAAGTCCCTCCAAGTAACCTTCTTCTCATAAATGTGTTGCACTTGCATGAACTGATCCTACCACATTGATGTTTTTTATTTTAGTTTATAGATAGAAATTCTCCCTTCTCCCTGCATAGAATAATTATGCAGCTAGAAGTACTTCCTCATACCCAACAACTAGATCTCCGCAACTTCATTCTTCTTGTGCTCACCGTCAAAGGTAGGGGGCTTGATCTTATTCATTTCTCCTTGTAGCTCGTCCACCCCAGTGCTTCTCTTATGATTTCTAACTGTAGATGGACTTGAGCTACTACGCACTTTCCTAAATGAATGCTTTGGTGAGTGAGGATGATTCCTATCAATACTTCTTGCTTCACTTCTTTTCTCATCATGAGACCTGCGATTTCTTGACCTAATCAACGCTGTCTCCTTATCCATTTTATTTTCTATTATGTACAAGCTTTGGATCAACTTGACATTGAAGTCATATTACTGCTCCTTAGCTCTCATAAGCCTTTCATTATCAACTTTATAACTTTGGACATCATTTTGCAGTCCCTTAATGATTTCTACCAAGTTAATGTGCTCTTCCTTGGATTTTGTACCATCAACACCCAAATTGACATACAGATCTTCGAATTCATCATCGAGATTGTAAGTCCTATGTGCATCTTCCATGCTTCTTGAATTTCTACATTGATTATGTCCTGCTATAATTGTTGATAATTCTGAAAAATGTGCAAGCAACAAGATTTGTTAGACAATTTCATGAGACAATCATCATGAAAAATCTGCACCATATTTTCATAATACTTTCTTCTGAAGCCCATGTGCAAACTAGTATTCAACACACACTAATGCACGATGTCAACATTTAACATGTACATTACGTATAAGTATCACACATGCACCACAAATTTTGTTCTGCGCAACCCCAAACTTCAGTGCACGCTCTAGTGCACCATTTTTTAATGCACCTTTCCAACGCTACATCCTACAATGTCCAAAATTTAGTGTGCACACTTACACATTCTCATTTTATAAGCACCATGGCCACACTATAATTCCAAATTTGGCCACTTACTAGTCATAATTTTTCCTTAAGCAGTGTTACGAAAATAGTCCCCCGCGGACATGTGAACTTTCCCTTGGACTATTGACCCCTATACGAAGACAAAAAATTGCAAATGGACATTAGCATCCCTTTGAATTCAGTTTAACCAATCAGAAAGAGAGAAGGAGAAAGAGCGTGATGCACCTTGTTTCGAAGTTTGTCATTGTTGCTTCCAATCCAAGCTTGATATCCAAACTCCTTAGTGCAACTTGATACCTACAATAGGTAGCAAAGAGAAACAAATAACTCCTACTCTACAAGATTAGATCAAATAAATTCATCTACAAAGATCGAAGGAACACTAGACAAACACATGAAATAATACACAAGCTTGAAGGAAATAGGCCAAGTATATTAAAATGAGAACCCAAAGAGAATACTTACATACCATGATTGATGCATTTACAACAGCCTCCCCAAGCACTCCTTGTCCAACCCTTGCACGATCCTACCAACATCATAAGTTTGGTATATGAAAGCTTCCTCCTTTTCACCTTGGAAAGCGCTCAATATCCCCCCAAGTGAAAGACAGAGTGTTTATCCTAGATCAAAGCTCCTCCATAGTGGCAGAGGAGGAATTATGTGTGCACCCAAAGTATGGATAGGGGGGCGTTGGTCTTCATAAATGCTAAAAAAAGGGTCGAAATTTCCAAGGAAAAAGTGTGTTTTGACAAAAAAATGATGCTTTTCCTACTCCCATATGAATTAGGGGTCATGAATACCTTTTTTAATGGTGTCAAGCGTGGTGACACCTCACAAAGTGAATGCAACACTTGGAAAGTTGTATAAGACACTTGTGATAGTGAATGTGGCGCTTACCGAGGTGCATACGTCACTTCGCAACACTTTGCGACACTTAGGGTGATAAATGCAAATGTGGTATTTTGATGTGTATTAGATTCCCCTTAAAGTGTGAGATCCGAAGACAAATTGATGGCCGAAACACTTTACAATTATTCAATGCAAGGGTGTTGGAGTGGGAGAACCTGGAAGAAGCAAACAATCAAACAACACACACTACAAATCTAAGAAGCAAACAATGAACCAAACCTTCCCACATTGAAACCACTAGTTGGTGACGAAATCCAATGTCGCGAGTTCAATATTGGAAGGGTTTGGGATAGAGAGAGTGGATCATTTATGTTGGAGACTTGCTTAACGGACTTGTGCCTTGGTGCAAGTTCCCACACAATTTTACTCGTGGGTTTACCCTCCAAGGAGCCCGAGTGAGTTTGAACAACATCCAACCTAGGTACAATGAAGACTCCCCTTCACTGTCACCTTGTGTATCAACCCTACAGATACAGGCCACTAAGGTTACCAACTCGTAGTCAGCCTCCAGGCGGTACAATAGACATTCAGGAATGAACGTATGGGAAGGATAACAAGTATGAAATTCTTCAAGATAACTGAAGACAAGTGGATCAAAATACTACTGAGGACCCCGAACGGATTCGAGATTCACGAAGCTCCAAGACCAAATGAAACAAGTTTTTTCTCAAGAAGAACCCCCAACATATGATCTTTTTGCTACATGGTTTAAGCTTCGGAGCAAAAATCTTTGTTTCTCTCTCGCATGTGACCTTGTGTTTAACCCCTGAGTGAGAGGGGGATCTCAGCTATGCTTATACGAACAATTGGATTTACCGCTCCCTAGCACAAGATTCTATGTTTGTATGATGGATTTGGAAAGTTATCCTCACAACCTATTAAGAAGCCCTACACTTTAAGCTAATGTAGGTTTTCTACCAAATAATATAAAAGTGTCTGATCAATTTTATAAGTGCTTCATTTTAGGGTTGTTTTTTACTCAATGGTGTGAAAGTGAAACGTATGATGTTTTAGACTTGACTCCAAACGAATGAAAAATAATAAGATACATATATTTTCTTCAATGAATTCTACATACGGGATGGAGATGAGGTTCAACTTCCTTTAACAAAAACACCCAATTCCCAAATGCATTTTACCTATATAAACTACCCAAAAGCAAGAATGCAACTATCTTCTTTGTTTGATTCTAATATATAAAGAACACAAATGATAATAGTTTAACGCTTCACCACTTTCAATCAAAATGAAAGAGTTGAATGCAGATACAAAAGATGCGAAGAAAAAAGGATTTCAAACAAAGCATGCACTCACAGGATAACGAGAACTGAAAGAAACAAGTATGATAACTCACTCAATCAAGAACTTGACAATTGAAAAGTATTCAAGGGATACAAGAAAGTTTAGAGAAGAATCCAAAAATTGATAAAGAGAAAGAGAAATCACTCAACTATCTTGACAAAACGAGCAGCAAGAAAGAGAAATCAAAGCTAGTTTATGGTAAGCATAAAGTATCAAATCATTCAAAAAGGAAAGATTTGAAAAATAACTTAAGACCAACAAACTTTGCGAACCTTTTCAATCGTTTAGATAATGAGAAACTTCGCAAGACTCAGAACAAACCAATAAGAAACAAGGGGAATAAATCTCACAATTTGGAAAAGGTTGCAACCTCAAACAAGACAATGAAAACAGTGATAAAGAGCCATATCCTCAACCTAAACAAAGTCACAAGCAAAAGTACAGACTCTGGGAAAAAGACCTCCAACAAAGGGATGAGAAAAATAGGGAATATTCTCCTGGATCTTCTCAAAACAAGAGAGAAATGCTCCCTAAAACAAAGAGACAGAGTACTACAGTGCTCCCTAAGAGACCACTGAGGAGTGTTGATGAGATAACCAGTGCCCTGGTAGCTACTCTGGGGGAGCGTTATTCCTGTAGATGCCTGAAAATAAGCATAACAAAGCAAAACCTCAACATATATAGTCTTGGTTGCTGACTATTGCTTGATGAAACAAAGGGAAGAGGTAAGGCTCAAAAAACAATCAACCAAACAAGATCAAACAAGGAAATGGTTCATACGATCCAAGTAAAGACAAGTCAATGTCCTTCCCTAGTGGAGTCATCAATTTCTATTATAGAAATATTCCCCTACGAACGGGTGAACTTTCCCTTGGATTACGGAACCCTATACCAAGACATAAAATTACAAATGGACACTAACATCCCTTTGAATTCAGTTTAACCAATCAGAAAGAGAGAAGGAGAAAGAGCGTGATGCACCTTGTTTTGAAGTGTGTCCTTGCTGCTTCCAATTCAAGCTTGATCTCCAAAATCCTTAGTGAAACTTGATACCTGCAATAGGCAGCAAAGAGAAACAAACAACTCCTACTCTACAATATTATCTCAAACAAATTCATCTACAAAGATCGAAGGAACAATAGACAAGCACATGCGAGAATACACAAGCTTGAAGTAAATAGCCCAAGTATATTAAAATGAGAACCCAAAGAGAATACTTACAGACCACGATTGATGAAATTGCAATAGAATCCTCAATATCTCCTCTTCCATCCCTTGCACGATGATACCAAGATCATAAGTTTGATAAATGAAAGCTTCCTCCTTTTCATCTTGTATCTCCACTATGATTGAGGATATGGCTCCTTGAGGCTTGGATCATATCCTAAAGTGAGGTCCAAGCAAGAGGGTCCAGCACAACTAACTCAATCTCAAATATCAATTCCATATATTAAGGTGGGGGAGATCCCCCCTTTCTCTCAACAACATCAGCGCTCCGCCCAAGTGAGAGATAGAGCGTTGATCCTAGAACAATGTCCCCCCCAAGTGAGAGACAATGCATTGATCCTAGATCAATTCTCCCCTATAGTGGAAGAGGGGGCTCTATATGTGCACCCAAAGTATGGAAAGGGGGGCGTTGGTCTTCATAAATGCTCCAAAAAAGGGTCGAAATTTCCAAGGAAAAAGTGTGTTTTGACCAAAAAATGATGGTTTTCCTCCTCCCATATGACTTAGGGGTCATGAACAATTGTTTTAATGGTGTCAAGGGGTGGTGACACCTCACAAAGTGAATGCGATACTTGGAAAGGTGCATACAACACTTGTAGCAATGAATGTGACACTTATCGAGGTGCATACATCACTTTGTGACACTTAGGGTGCTAAATGAAAATGTGGTATTTTGATATGTAATAGATGCCCCTTAAATTGTAAGGACAGAAGAGAAATTGATGGCCAAAATACTTTACAATTCTTCAATGCAAGGGTGCTAGAATGGGAGAACCTGGAAGAATCTGCAAACAATCATCAATCAATATTAATATATGTTCAATTTCTGAGGCAGGCATACCTATGTTTGGAATACAAGATGACTCAAAGCACGATCATTGACCAATACACTACAGATCCATGAAAAAATACTGACTAAGGATATGGCCACCAGAGATATAATGTGGATCCATACCTCCATGACATGAACTGATCGCAACCACGAAAAATACATAGTGGAGATACAAGATGACAAAACATAGCCATGGATCAATACAAAGTGGATCTATGTGACAATATATATATCATCATGTTTAAATGATCTCCTTCGCAACTTGTACAAAGTAGATAACAGAGTGAATTCCCAACCCAGGTTCTTCGTCCCAATCCCGATGTGGTACGAATCTAGCCATGTGAATAGACACGTGAAAGTGATGTATCCCCTATCATCAACATGAAACTGAAACTTGAAAGTGATGTAAGATGGTGAATCAAATGAGTATGGACTGACATAAGAAATGGAAATTGGCAATATTGCAGACGGATGGTTTGAATTGAAACTTCCCTTGAAAATGATGAGGCACGACAACTAACTTGGAAGCCTTGACTCGACGAGTACCAAGAATGTAATGTGATGGAAATAAGAGCACTCTTCAACTAGAAAAAAAAGTATAGTGACACATGGAATGGTATGACTTAGAGACAAGCAGATTACCCAACTATAAGACGAGATGCAAACATGTGCCATGTTCAAGGGCGACAATAGATTCCATAAAGGATTCCAAAAACTTAACCCACTTCCTTCAATTTTTCTCCCACCCAGATAGACGAATACTCTTTTCTTTTTTAATGAGATTGAGGAGTATAACATATGCTCAGTATAGCGCATCCTTCAGATGAGTCCCTCGACATGTGTTTAACAAACCTGAGGAAGGAGGGGTTCGGTCCTATATGGGTCCTGGATATTGGACTCACATAGGTCCTTCAAAGCATAGTTCCATGAGCCCAAAGAAGATAAACTCAGTGGTTTTTCATGTTTAGAGAGTCTAAAAAGAACTTAAAGGCGACTCCATGGATGATTTTTTCATAAATTTAGTCTCCCAAGCCCGAACAAAGTGTAAAACAATACAGGGGATAACTCTTCTAATCATGCTTGATTAGAGTGTTAATTTTTCATAATTAGTCTTGCGAGGCTGAAAAAGAGATAAACTACCACTCGAAAGATGCCCTTTCAAACCTTTTAACGAGTGTGAAAGGAAGCAAGATCACTCAACAATATTTTCATGTTTAGAGAGTTTGAAAACTCCAGGGGGTTCCTTTTTCGTATAACCTTTACGAGTCTAAAATAGTGATAAAGTATACTCGGTCACATTCTCATGTATTTACGAGCATGAGAAAGAACAAAGACTAACCTCAAAATTAGTTTCATTTTTACACAAGCTTGAAACAAAATTAAACTATGCTTGTTATTTCCCAACATAATTTCCAAAGGTTTTGAGGGATATCCATGGGTGGTTGATACTCTTCCCCTAGCGTGAGAAGCTAGTGGCTTAACTCCAGAATGATAATAAAAGGCTGGAGACATGCCCCCCCAAGCTTCGTTTCATTTGTCGATACTTATATTGTCACCAATTTCTATACCGGGTGGAGGAAAAAGGTCAATTGAGAAAGGCGGATGAAAGGAAGGTTCAATTACGAGACCTAGTTAAAGACTCGACTCAACGGGAGAGGTGATTGTTTCATTTTTTAACGAGCTTTACACATTAAAATAATTATGCTCATAGGCGACTGGGTTCGATTACCAGTCCTCTTTCATTTTTTAACGAGTTTGCCACAGAGAAAGATAAACTATGCTTGTAATTCCAAGTTTGATCCCCAGATTTCTGTTTCATTTCTTAACGAGCTTGCTACAGAGAGGAAAACTATGCTTGAAAAAATTTCCTTGATCATGGCTTCCAAGAGGACAAAGCTCTGGAAGGGACACATGTCAAGGGACAAATGTCAGTTATTTCTTCTAGGAGATCTTCGCTAGATGGCAGAAAAACACTCTAGAAGGAATACATGTTGACGGTCTCGATAAGGGTAGGGATATCTGGCTCTAATAGCCCTATCGAAGAGATGACCATGTCAACTACCGGATATAAGTCATGAGAAGGGAGATATTACCTCTCATTCAGAGTTGAACGCATGGGACAATTCGTTACATAATTGACTTGCGGCGGGGTGGACATCCCTGGCATGTATGGACCGTTCATGGAAGGCGGGTGGTCAACCATCAGATGAGGGTCAATGAATGAAAATTGTTAGATTGTTACTATGTTTTCATTGTGAGGGAAACATATCACTTGAAAGAGAGTGGACAAAAAATCTCTCATAATGTAGACATAGTCTCGCACAAGGAGAAGGGTAAAATCCAAGGGGTCGTGAACTACCATCACATCAACATAAACCATTTTTCCTCCCAAAGTAATCAAAAATTGAGGAAGGATCCCTAAAGGTCGACTAACTCTTCTATTAAAGGTCAACATATTTTGAGACACATGCGCAAGCTACGATGAACCAAAATATTGCCAAGCATTCACAGATAAGACGCTAACAAAAGCACCTTCATCTATTATAGAGTTAGGAATATTCCTATCACAAACTTGCACAGTGATTTGGAAAGGCACATAAGAAGGAATAAGTGGTTCTTTCAAATGATTCCAATAAATAGAAATCATCTGAATGATTGAAAGGGGTGCCATCGAGAAGGGCATAATGCCCCCTTGTCCAGGTGAATCCATATTAATGAGGTAGATTTAAATGACATACTCACTCTTTGAATGAGGAGTGGGATCGACCGATGATGGAATCAGAGCAACCACTTGGGCTACACTCTTTAAGGGAGGAGTGGGATCGATCGATGATGGACTTGGATTGACCACTTTGGGTTCATTCTTTAGATGAAGAGTGGGGCTGCCCGATGATAGAACCAAATCAACTACTTGGGTTACTAGTTCAATTGAGGATGAAAATAGATTGACCACCTGATCAACTAGACTGACATGGGATGGAACCAGATTGACCAGTCTATCAAATAACGACAGGTTGGGAGAGGTTTTACGATAACCAATTGGAAGTTGAAGCTTTTATAAAAGATAAGAAGCCTCGTCCATACGAGGGAAAAGGTGAGAGTGATGATCACCTTCGCATAACATACAAGGAAATTTTACGGTTCTATTCTTCTTACCAACCTTAATTTCACTAGTTGACGGGGTGTCACCAACATCTCTAGCAGGGGCTGATGACATGGAATACCACATTTCTAAGACCTTGGGGAGACCATGGAAATCCCTCATAAAGTAGTCACCCTTACAAAGCCTGCAAGGGAATTTGGGTTTAGGATTCTTAATTTTAGACTTGTCGACTTTATCAACACTCCCAATATGATTAACATTAGTTGGTTGCTTGGATCCAACATGACTTGATGCAGTTGGAGGCTTGGTCTCTTTCTGATTCCTCTTCTTCTTCTCTTTATGTTTCTTCTTCTTCTTATCAACCTGTCTACTTGCTTTAGAGATTTCACTAGGCGACGAAGGAGAAAGGGAAGGAGACCTGACGAGTGAAGAAGGTGAAAGGTCAACATGAGGTTGATTCTATGGGTGGTGTGTGTTGACGATGATTTTTGTCAACGAGACTTAACCAACAAAGCGTTGTCAAGCTCCCTCTCCAGAAACACTAGCGCAAAGTTTCATTTTTTCTTGTTAAATATTGGCACATTGTTCGTAAGTGAATTTATTGTGACGCTTGACTTACTACTAAGCAGAGCCTATTACTCACTCATCGCATTATTCACACCGTCTTATCTCGCCAATGACACACATGTACAAAGATCCTATTTCTACCTTATCTACATAACCTTAGATGAGAAAGTAAATCAAAAAGTGAATAAATGATATGATTGAATCACTTTACCTTATACCCAACATATTATTAGATGTCTACATGTCCC
>SNQJ01S0007268.1:0-26171 GCA_010110895.2 Picea sitchensis | reverse complement strand
CAATATAAGGTCATCCGTGTACAAAAGAAGCCTTATAACGAACTTGCCCAAATGGATACCGTCACCCCCTTGCGAATTTAGCCACTCTTCAAGCTTGTCAATATATAACCCAAAAAGGGTAGGAGACAGTGGACAACCTTGCTTGACCCCGATATCGCTTCTAAAACTTTCAGAAATGCCTGTTGGAGTTCTAATTTTGACTTTCACCTCTTCATACATCCTATGCACAACTGTTCTCAAATGCCTGGGAACCCCAAGTTCCTCCATTCTGCTCCAAAGCTTATCCCTAGGAACCGTGTCAAAGGCTTTTCTGAAATCAACAAATCAACAAAAAACTTCTTCCTTTTTTTCCCAATCTTTTTCAATGATGTGCCTTAAAGTTATGCAATGATCAACTGTGGAATGTTTAGGTCTAAAACCTGCTTGCCCTTTAGCACGTTTATCTTATTCTTCTGCCCACTTGCTGATTTTCTTTTCTAACATGCTTCCAAATAACTTTGCAAACAAGGGGTTTATCATTATGGTTCTATAATTGGAGGGATTATTGACGTCACCACTCTTGAAAAGAGGTATTGCCATACTAGTTGTCCAATCTGTGGGGAACCCCTGCCGTATGATGTTGTTGAAATTTTTTGAGAGATAACTTTGGTAGAAAATTCAGAGAAGTATGTTTGGAGTGTTGTGAGGACTATTTCATTCCATTCTTCTTCTATATCTTCAGTGGGGATTGACGAAATCGCCAACAACAGGGGGTCTTGCGAAGCAACGAAAATGATAAACGAGGATGATCTTGTTGGGCTTCACAAGGTAAAGATTTACATGTTAGTTTGTTGTATTATGGCTCGATTTTATTCGGCGCTAATCAGTTTCTATATGCAGGTTTTATCCTTGTGATTCGCCTTCATGGCTCCATTCCACTTTTGGCTCAACTTTCTTTCTTCCCTTTTCACGCTTGGTATTTTTTATTTTGCATTGTGTCTAAAGGGGCTAAAGACCATATACTTGGCCCTAGTCTACGCACAGACTTGTAGATTTTAGGAATTTATGAATTTGTATGGGAAGCCTTTTAATATAAATTGTTTCTTCTCACTTTGAACTATCTCTTTGAGTTTTCTTTAAAATCCTCAGTTTTTCTCATCTTTATTGATATAATACTTTGAATTTAGAGTATAATTTTTTTTTAAATTCCTATGGTTACTGGATTTGTGTGTATATATATATATATATATATTCATTTCTTTTAATCATTTTCAAGGTATAGCTTTTGTTTTTTGTTTTTTTGTAATTAATTTTCTTTTAATTAAAAGGATGTTAAAGTAACAATCCGTACACTACTTTTTCAAATGTTTGATATTTATTTGGTAGTTATTAACTTTTGTTTATTAAAATAACCTCGTAATTAATCTTAGGTTAATATTTTCCAACTTCTTTATTTTTGCTAAACAAATACAACTAAACGCTTGTTTTTATTTATTGCATTTACTTATCAGATTTAAATTTTGTTACTTCAAATGTATAAACTCCACCTAGAAGTAAAAAATCATAAAATTGCATAAAAATTAAATATGATTAAAAATTTAAATTATAAGGCAAATTAATTCATGCTTGGACTATAGGTTAAGGGAAAATCGACCTAGAGTTCAATGCGCTTTCTTGTCTGGGGCTTAAAGCCTAGGGTAACATTCTCATCTCTTCTCGCTTAGCCCCGCGAGAGGTTGAAAATGTTGATGTTGTAGACTCTCTAGTCCCTCAATGTTAACATATTTTTGGCGACCATACTGGGGAGAACCGTTCAATGGTTTGTTCCTAGTTTTTGTTTTAATTCTTTCAATTTTATTTTTACTTTTCCTAGACCTCAATGTCTCAATCGATTGGAAGCTTGTTTGGTGGTTGTAACCCTCTGGTTTCAGCTATTAACCTTGGGAAGGTCGTTGGAAAGTATGGTCTGTTTGAGTTTGAAGAAGACCTAAACAAATCGCCTTGGTTTGTACCCACTCCCTTGAAGTTCGCTCACCTGGTGAACCCTTTACCTCACAAATTCAAGAATCATTTGCCTCTCTTCCATGGAAATGGAACTATTACAATGATTGAACATCTCTGTGTGTTTTCGAATGCTTGCGCCATTCTTGGAGTAAATAATAATGATAGTTGCATGCTTTTGTTCATGAATTCACTTCAGGGCTATGTCGCCTCTTTATTTTCCAACCTTCCTGATGGGTGCATTTCTACCTGGTTTGAGTTGTCTTACTGGTTTACTTCTGCCTTTGGGCATTTGGATAATCCTTACGAGCATCTTAAGAGATTTAACCAATTACACATGAAGGATAATGAGAGCATTCTTACTTTTAATCTCCAGTTTTTCAAGTTATCCAATTTAATTCGTATTCTCATTCTCCCCACCAACTTGGTTGCTCTGTTGCATTACTACGAACTTCTACCCCCTCTTTACCGATGGCGGTTGGAAGAAAAGAACGTTCAAAACCTAGAGCTAGCCCTATCCACTTGCCTCGACTTCGAAGAGAAAATACATAGAACATGTTACTCCTTTGGCGTTTATGATTCACACAAAGAGTTATCTTCTTTAATCCCTACCATTAAGAGATTACAAGATCACATGTTCTTTCTCGAGTCTCAATCTTCAAATCATGTTGGGAGCATATCTCAGGAACCCTCTCTCTCGGGACCTAATTATAATGAATCAAATACTTGTGGTTGAGAGAGTGGATGTGAAGAGGATCATGATTATATCATGATGCTTAATGACCAATCCACCTCTCACACCCTTCTTAAACCTCATACCAAAGATCACCTTTCATCTCAAGCTGCTTATCCCCCACATACGATGGAAATTTTGATTATGCAAATGAAGAAATCAATTCTAACTATGTCAAACCAATTTATGATACATTTGTATTCGATGATGATTCTAATGAGTGGTCAATACAAATTGATGAGGAACATCGTGACTTTAATGATGCATCCGAGGAATTTGTTTATGAAGATATCCATGAGTTCAATCAAGATCTTAATTTGTATAAAATTGTTGCTAATCCTTTGTTTCAATCAAAATTGGTTAAATAACTTGATACCATTGAGCATTTCCCTCCTAGGTGCAATTTTTATTTCAATGATAGTGATTATTGTAGGGACATTCATATGTTTTTAAATCCATGTTATGAATCTTATTTGCATCACGAAAACCTTGTTCCCCATAGAAGGGTCCCCAAAGGTGATGTTAATTCGTTTGATGAATTCATGAATCATCCCTTTAAGGTACAAACCCTAAACCCTAAATCTAATTCAATCAATACCTTCATCATTACTAGCAAAGCATATGTTGGTTGGCATGTATTAGACATTAGTGGCCGCTTCTTTTAGGTATTGATTAATCATATCTCTGCACCGTACACATTTGTTGGTTGGCATTTTGGCAATACCTCCACGCACAAATTTGTCAAACTAATAAGACCCACATGCAAAGCAGGTGATACATTCCTTTACGCTAAATTTCATCCTACCCGAGTCCAAGCTAATGTTTATTTTCCTCTGTACATAAATAAACGAAAAAAAAAAAATCGGGAAGGGCTAGATTAGTTTTGGGTTGATTTCGTATTTACTCAGTTATTTTCTTGCTTTTATTTCTTTCGCTTTCTTTTTCTTTTTCTTTTTTTTTCCCCTTTTAATGGTGAGAAGTGATGGAGCAATGATTGGTGATATTAAAAGGTAGGCTATCTGTGTATTTTTAACTCATTGACCAAATGTGTTTTGGTGAACAACAGATTTGCAGGTGAACTAAGTTGCCTTCCTTTATCATAATATCTCGCTTATATACGATGTGCTTGCAATGCGAGACATCCTCGCTCATCACGTTCGTCAATCCTATCCCCATATTCCTTCTTTTCCTCTCTCTATCCCCTTGATTTTGAGATGCCTCCAACATACACATTGTGGATGCTCAATGTTAACCTTGGGTTTTTACCTCAACACACATCCACGACGGTTTTCTAGCCTTGAATCATTTTGTCAAGATCTAAAGAGTCGTTCCTCGGGTTATACAACAAGACCAAACACCCTCATACTTACAACTTTCCATGAGTTATTCCATGAAGTCCCAATCCATGAATCCCTTGAGCTCCACAGTGTCTCCCTCTTTTGTATAACCTGGTCCACCCAACCATGTAGGCCTCTTCTCATTCCACATCGAGTCAACCTCGGTCCTTCCATTACCCTTCCCTTTCCCTTCCTTTAGAGAATCAAGGATAGTAAGTTTAGTGTTTCAAGTTGCATGCCACTGTAAGCGACACACATTTGTTGGTTATCAATTGTTGACGACGATTTTTGTCAACATGACTTAATCGACAAAATGTTTCCAGGCTCCCTCTCTAGTCACACTACTTGCGCAAAGTTTCACTTTTTCTCGTCAAATATTGGCACATTGTTCGTAAGTGAATTTATTGTGATGCTTGACTTACTACTAAGCAGAGCCTATTACTCACTCATAGAATTATTCATGTTGTCTTATCTCACCAATGACACACATGTACAAAGACCCTATTTCCACCTTATCTACATAACCTTGGATGAGAAAGTAAATCAAAGAATGAATAAATGTATGATTGGATCACTTTACCTTATACCCAACATATTATTAAATATCTACATGTCCCATGTCTCTTTCTCCATGTTATATCTCATCACTCACCCTTCTTAAAGTTATATCATCCCTTTAACTTTTTTTTATGCCCAAAAACTAAAGATAAATAATATTATATTTAACCAAAACCAAATATATATTATGTGATCTTATCATGTATACCATGACTTTTTTAACCAAAATCAAAGTTTAGCTTCGCCCTTGTCTTGGGATTATTACTTCATGTCTTTCCTCACATTATATGACTAGCACGTTCATGTGGGCTCACGAATGCAAGAAAGTTTAATTTTTGTTGAAACTATAAGTTTACACACCAATAAAAAAGGCATTTTGGACTTTGGAAAATGCCAACTGGTCAATATCGTTGCAAATAGCTCATTTGGACATTAGCTTCAAGAGCGACTAAACTATTTTGCATCATGTGAAAATAGTAATGATCTTTATCAACACATTCAGAAAGAATATGTACGTTGTTTTTTTCGATTTACATAATAAAAATCAGAGGTAATGCACAAGCCTCCTTGCATGAGTGAGGTCAATGTCGATGTTGGAATATTTGGTTATGATGCAAGCATACATGAATGAAGAGCCAATGATGAAATTGAATTCAGAATGATTTGACAGTCATAATATAGTGAAAATCCTGCGTAACGAGACATCAAATTCCTAAATGTTGGAACTGCTGTAGAGATGAACATTGGGCATTCATTAGTGGATTTGGGAGCAAACACTCAACTTTCTAGTTTACCCCGCTTCAAGAGAGATTAGCATAAATACCGCAGTAGAACAATCTATGCCTGGTAGTACTGATCAGATTGATGCCAGAAATGCAATTGATGTTAATAATTATGGCAGTGAGCATGATGAGGAACGTGAAAATCCACCCAATATGTTCAATGAAGATACAACTGAACATGGTATTCAAACAATAAAAAAAACTACCCCATACGCTTACTAAATCTAGAGATGCATTTTATACTAGCATTGGTGACAGAGATCAAAAAGAGTCTATGCAGTTAAATCGATTTATTCTAGATAATTCTCAAAATGTAGAAAAATGTTTTGCAAGATAATTCATTATCCAAGACACTTCAATGGCACAACTAATTGGATACACAACTGAGCTAGATTGGGCAGAGGCTAGGCTCCAAGTTTGCAGACAGAGGTTTTAATATCTCAATGTTCAAGGGAGAGTAACAGATCTTATCATTTCCTCAATGGAAGTAGCCTTGGTCAATGTCTCGTTACTAGACTTGTTGGAGTGGTATTATTCCTCTTATTAACAAAAACAAATTTTGTAGATAGAAGCAAACGCGTTATGGAGACTTCATAAGATCATTTTTTATAATCAAAGAGGCACTCCAATGCTTTCTGGGGAACTTCTGAGGGATTTGAAAATGCACTTTGCCAAGCAAAAAATATCGGAAATTGAGTTTATAAGCTTGGATTGGTTGGCCGATAGAGATTCTACTACAAATATGCTTGGGAGTGGTGGTCACGGAAGTGGTCCGAAGGATGTCAGGTAGTATCTTGGTCTTGTAGGGTTCTCCTCCTGAGGGACATCCTAATGGGTATCCATATGTGGTTGGAGGAACAACTATTGTGGCCTGTGCAAAGAATTTTGTTGATGGTGAATCATATTCACAAGGAGTAGATGCAAGGAGAATGAGCTCAAACACAAATATAAATGCAGTCTTCTATGCAACCTTCTACCATCCAATTCAAGCAGGCAACATTGATGGCACCGATATTACCCCTCATGACAATGGTGTATATCGTGCAGTTCTTCGTGCTACAACTAGGCTCTATGATCCCTCAAGTGATCCCTAGGCCATCGGTGATCCGTATTGTACCGTTTTGTAGGGTGCCTTTCTCATAGCACCATAGAGGAAATGAACAAATATGGACGAGTGAAGGACCTCTGTTTGGTGTGCCACATTGTGACTGGCGCATATCAGGGATATGCTTTTGTCGATTATGAAACTAAAAGGGAAATGTGACATGCCTATGAGGTTGCTTATCACAGTATTATTGACGACAGTCAAGTAATTGTAGATTATAGCAGGCAACAACTAATGTCAAGTTGGATTCCCCGCAGGTTAGGAGGGGGATTGGGGGGTCGAAAGGAGTCCGGACAGCTGCGCTTTGGAGGTCAAGATACACCATTTCGAGCTCATTTGTGACCCATTCCAAAAGATGAACTCAAGAAACTTGGTATTCCTCTACCTCCAGAAGGTCGTTACATGTCACGTTTTTAGGCTCCCCCAATACACAGGCGCTGAAGCCCAGATGTTCACCATCATAGACAATCAAAATACAGGTCTAGTGGAATATCATGCTCGTATGGTGATGTATCAGAGACGGACGAAAACCAACATCATATTTTTAAACATAGTTTCTCTTTGCTATCTCATCAATCAATGGTGATTATCGTCCCTAGGTCTTTATAGCCTTCTTTATGGGGAACTTCTGAGGGATTTGAAAATTCTTTCTGGGGAACTTCTGAGGGATTTGAAAATGCACTTTGCCAAGCAAAAAATATTGGAAATTGAGTTTATAAGCTTGGATTGGTTGGCCGGTAGAAATTCTACTACAAATCTGCTTGGGAGTGGTGGTCACGGAAGTGGTCTGAAGGATGACATGTATTATCTTGGTCTTGCAGGGTTCTCCTCCTAAGGGACATCCTAATGGGTATCCATATGTGATTGGAGGAACAACTATTGTGGCCTGTGCAAAGCATTTTGTTGGAGATGGTGAATCATATTCACAAGGAGTAGATATAAGGACAATGAGCTCAAACACAAATATAAATGCAGTTTTCTATGCAACCTTCTACCATCCAATTCAAGCAGGCAACAATGATGGCAGTGATATTACCCCTCATGACAATGGTGTATATCATGCAGTTCTTTGTGCTACAACTGGGCTCTATGATCCCTCAAGTGATCTCTAGGCCATTGGTGATCCGTATTGTACCATTTTGTAGGGTGCCTTTCTCATAGCACCATAGAGGAGTATTTGAAAGAGGAAATGAACACATATGGACGAGTGAAGGACCTCTGTTTGGTGTGCCACATTGTGACTGGCGCATCTCAGGGATATGCTTTTGTCGAGTATGAAACTAAAAGGGAAATGTGACATGCCTATGAGGTTGCTTATCACAATATTATTGACGGCAGTCAAGTAATTATAGATTATAGCAGGCAACAACTAATGTCAAGTTGGATTCCCCGCAGGTTAGGAGGGGGATTCGGGGGTCGAAAGGAGTTCGGACAGCTGCACTTTGGAGGTCAAGATAGACCATTTCGAGCTCATTTGCGACCCATTCCAAAAGATGAACTCAAGAAACTTGGTATTCCTCTACCTCAAGAAGGTCGTTACATGTCACGTTTTTAGGCTCCCCTAATACACAGGTGTTGAAGCCCAAATGTTCACCATCATAGACAATAAGAATACAGGTCTAGTGGAATATCATGCTCGTATGGTGATTATCGTCCCTAGGTCTTTATAGCCTTGGATGAACGTCGATTTTAACATTCAACACATTTTTTTATTATATAAAAATAGAGGTAGTTCAAGCAGTTCTCTACAATAATGAATTATTGCACGGTATTACAAATGATAATATATGGCCTAAATCCTATAAGACTCAAACATATAAGATGTGTCAAAGTAATGTGGTTATGAGGACGGTTCCCGACAGTTGAACTTTAGTTTACAGAACTGATAACTGAAGGAACGGTCCACCCAAGGAGACAAAAGAAAACAAAGTGCAACCATTTGAGGGGGGAGAGTTTTTCTGAACAGTGGTTTTTCTTAAGAAGATATTTTATTAGAGAATTTTTTGAGAGATAACTTTGGCAGAAAATTCAGAGAAGTATGTTTGGAGTGTTGTGAGGACTGTTTCATTTCATTCTTCTTCTACATCTTCAGCATGGATTGACGAAATCATTGGCAGCATGGGGTCTTGTGAAGCAACGAAAAGGATAAGTGAGGATGAGCTTGTTGGCCTTCACAAGGTAAAGATTTACTTGTTAGTTTGTTGTATTATGGCTCGATTTTATTTGGCGCTAATTGGTTTCTATATGTAGGTTTTCTCCTTGTGATTCGCCTTCATGGCTCCATTCCACTTTTGGCTTAACTTTCTTTCTTCCTTTTTCGTGCTTGGTATTTTTCGTTGTACATTGTGTCTAAAGGGGCTAAAGACCATATATCTGGCCCTAGTCTACGCAGCGACTTGTAGATTTCAGAAATTTATGAATTTGTATGGAAAGCCTTTTAATAGAAATCGTTTCTTCTCACTCTGAACTATCTCTTTGAGTTTTCTTTAAAATCCTCAGTTTTTCTCATCTTTATTGATTTAATACCTTTGAATTCAGAGTATAAAAAAACATTACATAACTTCAAAAGAACCTAATGCACTATTGTCACTGGATGTGTGTGTGTGTATATATATATATATATTCCTTTCTTTTAATCATTTTCAAGGTATAGGTTTTTTTTTTCAACTTTTTTATTTTTTCTAAACAAATACAACTAAACGCTTGTTTTTATTTATTGCATTTACTTATCAGATTTAAATTTTTTTACTTCAAATGTATAAACTCCATCTAGAAGTAAAAATTCATAAAATCGCATAAAAATTAAATATTGTTAAAAGGTTAAATTACAAGGCAAATGAATTCATGCTTGGACTATAGGTTAAGGGAAAATTGGCCTAGAGTTCAATGTGCTTCCTTGTCCGGGGCTTAAAGACCAGGGTAACATTCTCGTCTCTTCTCGCTTAGCCCCGCGATAGGTTGAAAATTTTGATGTTGGAGACCCTCTAGTCCCTTAGCGTCAACAATGTGCTTACATTCGAAGCACTAGGAAAGGTAGATATCTCCAGAATGGGGAACAACAAAATCGGTAACCGGATGGTGAGTCCTCGAATACTTAGTGTGGCAATGCATGAAGGACCAATGTTTCCAAAAGAAGGAAAGGCGAAAGGTTCCCCAAGAAAAGGGGTTCCTTCCTTGGTACTCCCAAGAACTGATGCCATTGACACTGACTCGACCTAAGGTCTACTAGGGAAAACAAACAACACATGCTACAAATCTAAGAAGAAGATAATCAAACAAACCTTCCCACAATGAAACCACTAGCTAGTGACGAAACCCAACGTTGTGAGTTCAATATAGAAAGGGGTTGGGATAGAGCGTGTGGATCAGTTACGTTAGTGACCTGCTTAATAGACTTACGCCTTAGTGCAAGTTCCCACATGGTTTTACCCGTGGGTTTACCCTCTAAGGATCCCGAGTGAGTTTGACCAATGTTTGACCCAAGTACAACGAAGAATCCCCTTCATCGTCACCTTGTGTATCAACCCTACAAATATATGCCACTAAGGTTACCAACTCATAGTCATCCTCCGCACGGGTATAGTCGATAATTGGGAATGAACGTATGAGAAGGATAACAAGTCCAAAACTCTTCAAGAGAACTAAAGACAAGTGGACCAGAATACTACTAAGGATCCTGAATGGATTCAGGATTCATGAAGCTCAGAGACCAAATGAAACCAACCATTTCTCAGGAAGAACCCCCAATATACAATCTTTCTGCT
The DNA here is from genome assembly GCA_010110895.2 of Picea sitchensis. NCBI lineage: Eukaryota > Viridiplantae > Streptophyta > Pinopsida > Pinales > Pinaceae > Picea > Picea sitchensis. Next base: position 15,912 of record SNQJ01S0007268.1, on the reverse strand, counting down.
ATGTCGGTTAAGCTTCAGAGGGTAAATATCTGCTTCTCCCTCACACGTGACCTCGTATTTAACCCCTGTGTGAGAGGGGGATCCCGACTATCCTTATATGAACAATTGGATTCACCACTCCCTAGCACAAGATTCTATGCTTGTCTAATGGATTTCGAAAGTTATCCTCACAACCTATTCCAAAACCCCACACTTTAAGCTAATGTAGGTTTGCTATCAGATAATATAAAGTGTCTGATCAATTTTATAAGTGCTTCATTTTAGGGATGTTCTTTACTCAATGGTGCGAAAGTGAAACTTATGATGTTTTAGACTCGACTCCAAAAGAATGCAAAATAGTGAGATGCAAATTTTTTTCTTCAATGAATCCTACATAAGGGATGGAGAAGAGGTTCAACACCCTTTAACAAAAGCACCTAATTCTCAAATGCAATTTACCTATATACACTACCAAAATCAAGAATGCAAAATCCTTCTTTGTTTGATTCTAATATATAAAGAACGCATATGTTAATCATTTAATGCTTCATCACTTTCAATCAAAATGAAAGAGTCAAATGCAGATACAAAATATCTGAAGAAAAAAGGATTTCAATCAAAGCATACACACACAGGATAACGAGAACTTAAAGAAACAAGTATGATAACTCACTCAATCAAGAACTTGGAAATCGACAAGTATTCAAGGGATACAAGAAAGTTCAAAGAAAAATCCAAAAAATGATAAAGAGAAAGAGAAATAACTCAAATGTCTTGATAAAACAAGCAACAAGAAAGAGAAATCAAAGCTAGGTTGTGGTAAGCATAAAGTCTCAAATCATTCAAAAATGAAAGATTTGAAAAGTAACTTAAGGCCAACAAACCTCTACAGACCTTTTCAACGAGTCAGATAATGATAAACTTCACAAGACTCAGACCAAACCAAGAAGAAACAAGACAAATCAATATCACAATTTGGAAAAGGTCGCAACCTCAAACAAGACAACGAAAAGAGTGATAAGGGGCCATATCCTCAACCTAAACAAAGTCACAAGCAAAAGTACAGACTATGGGAAAAAGACCTCCAACAAAGGGATGGGCAAAACAGTGTATATTCTCCTGGATCTGCTGAAAAGAAGAGAGCCACACTCCCTAAAACAAAGAGACATAGTGCTAAAACACTCTCTAAGATACCACTGAGGAGCGTTTATCATATAACCAACACCCTGGCAGCCACTCTCGGGGAGCACTAGTCCTGTAGATGCTTGAAAATATGCATAAAAAAGAAAAATCTCAATAGAGATTGGATTGGTAACTATGACTATTGCTTGATGAAATAGAGGGAAGAGTGAATGATACGGATTTTATGAGCAGAACGAAATGAATACAGATTATTAACAGGTGCTTAACACAAAATTAACACAGATACAGTAAAACTGGTTTTCTATTCAATAACGAAATAAGTTGAAACTGTAAAATGCAGCAGAAACAAGCTTGCTGGAATGGTGGCGGATTTCCCTGAGAAGAGATGCGATGACAACGCACATTCGCAAGAAGAAGGTTACAATGAGGCTCTGAATTCCTTTTTACAATAAGAAAGAATGCCAAAAACCCTAGACATCCAAAAACCTAATCCTAAGAGATGAAGCGCCAAAAGTCATGAACCCTAGACATCCAAACCTAATCCTAGAGATTAGCCAAAAAGTCATGTGGGCCCCGCTTAGGTAAGTTAGTACATCAACAACTCGGGGTCGTAACTTTGGCATTAATGACCTCGCTTTTTAGCAAAGAGAAATTCATTAGAAAGGTATCACCAAGGAGATCATTTTGGGCTCAATCATGCCTTTGGCTATCATTGAGGAGCTCATCCCTAAAACCTTCATTTAGGCCCCCTCAAATGGCCCCGAAGTTAAACTGCTTAAAAATAGTAAATTGCCAAATTGGTCAGAAAACTGTTTTGAGCCGCTTTGAAAAGGTGGTTACCAATATCCATCTAGATCAATCCCTCCCTAGGGAAGAAATGGTATCCATTGCAACGAGTTCCCCCATCGATGATGAAATTTCTCGCTGAATTTGGCCCTGTGTGAGTCACTTGCCTTGGTGCACGAGTTCCCTACTTGACGACTCGATAAAGTTGGATCCTTTGTTGTCGAATTGATTTGTTTATTCACAATCTGATCATTGGATTATTGTTGTAGACAGTTGGGGTTGAGCTCTCATGGTGTCGCTTGTTCCCGCTACTCGGGAGGTGTCCAATAATGGTGGGAAATAAGGGCAAGGAGATCCACGTTGAACAATTAGTGCGTACTTCAAGGAAAGGAGGAATGTTGAGCTCAAAAATAATTATCCCCCATGGCCTTGGTGACAGTGTATGGCCCATAACGGAGGGGTTGAAGCTTTCGATGGGGCCCCTTGTAGTTCTTTCTACAAGTGCAACCAAACTTTGTCACCACCCTGAAACTTATGTGGCACCGGCGTTACTCGCGGCATTGTTTGTACTTGTCATTGGACTTCTCAGATATCCAACCTGTTGACGGATGTGCTAGATCCGCCAATGAATCGGGTGGCTTTGTCATCTCCAGTTGGAGAGGGAGAGAAGTCGGTCGAGGTGACCGCAAGGGGAAGTGCAACATCTATGGGTCCTAATGGTTAGAATCCCAACCCCACTTGAAAGGGGTTGTGGCTAGTTGAGATATGCAGGTTCTAAGAAGCTATCCCGACATATGGAAGGCTATCATCCCATGTGTGAGGGTTATTTGAATTATACATGCTAAGGATATGCACAATCATTCGCATTTACAACCTCGGTTTGACCATCTGCCCGGGTGGAAGGTCGTGGATTTGGTGAGTTTGGTATCAAATAGTGACCGTAGGCTCGACCATAATGTGCCGAGAAATCGACTATCCCGATATAAGAAAAGAGTTTGTGGGATTCCAAAATGCACTGAGACACATTCAAAGAAGAGCTGACGCTGTCCTCTATTGTGATTTGCTTCTTGCAGGCAACCATAATCCTTATCTTATAAAAGTGATCAACAAACACAAAACACAGCCATTTCCCCGCTTGGTGGACGGGAGGTCTCGACATGTAGTCCATTGAGATGGATTCATGGCCCCGTCGTGGCGGTAGGAAGAGTGTGTACATGCCCTGTTTCTTATGGTCGGTTTGGCAATAGCCGTGAGGGCAGACCTCGACATACTTGCTAACCTCCCCGGTCGGGTTTGGCCAAGAGAAATGTTTTTGTAGCATCGCCACTATCTTTCAATGCCAAAGTGTCCTACCACCAATCGAGGGCTTCCCAGATAAGCTTCACTTGCTCACTTGATGGAACATAGACATGGCCCAGACGACACAACAACAACCCATCCCGAAGATGGAAATTATCACTAACCCAAGGCTTGCACTCAACATTTGGTAGGTGGTGGCAAAGTCGTGGTTTGTCTCATAGAGTTGGGGCCATCTAGAGGTCTCATGGTCGCAAGAATCTAGCACCATGGTGAGTTTCCACGACCGGCGACCCGCCGAGGCAATCAGCGATGTGGATTATGCCTCCTATTTTATATACTTGATGCTGAGGTGGAATTGCTGCAAGTATGTACCTACTTTGATGGTTGCCAATTTCGCAATTTTCTACGCGCCTCGCGATGAACCGCAATGGCTTATGATCGGTGGTGATTATGTTCTTCCCAAGAATGTAATGTCTCCACCGACACCATGCTTTCACAATGGAGTACATTTCGTCGTGAAGTAGGGTACTTTACGACAAGATTTGACAAAGTTGTCTCACTATGATAGGCCACTGGTACAGGCCGAAAGGAGAATCCGCGCCCACAACATAGTCCTAAGCATCCGCCCCATCTCAAAAGGTTGCTGCAGTCTAGTAGTGAAAGCGCATCGGGCTGAGCACAAGCACCGCTCAAATCATCGTAACACTGTTGTTTGTACCGCCCCACACAAATTTTCCCTACCACCACCTCTATTTATTTGATGAGGGACCATGCAATATGGGGAAACCCAACACCTAACTTGCGTAGAAATTGGCAAGGCCCAAGAAGCTTCTCAAGCTTAGTGAGTGTTGTTAGTCGGCCACGATGACTTAGATCTTTGGTCGATCCACATGTACGCCATGCCAATCAATGATGTAGCCTAAGTAATGGACCCCTTCCATAAAAGGAGCATTTTTCCAAGTTGGCGATAGCCTTGAAGCTTTCCGCCGTGAGGTGTGCGTAACCCGCTGAATATGCCGCAAGTGTTCGCCCAAGTCTTGCTGTAAATTAGAATGTCATCCGCATACACCACCAAAAGTATTGGTGAATGGTCTCCAGATATCATCCATCATCCTCATGAAAGTGGCCGGAGCATTTGTTAAACCAAAGGGCATGACCAACCATTCAAAAAGGCCTTCCTTTGACTTGAAGCGCCTTCTCCTTGTCGTCTTAATGCATGTACCTAACGAGGTTGAGCATTAAAGAGTTAACTCGCTTGTTTCTCTTTGAGGAAAGAAGCTCTGCGACGCCCAAGCGACCTCCCATGGAAAAGAAAAGAAAGATGATGTATCAGAGATCCTTTCAAACTATTGATTGAGGAAGCCCCTCACAACAAAGGAAATCCAGATGATGGATAGTTTCACAAATCCTTCGGCTGCTACCAACATGATGCATTTTCTTCGAACGGAGGCAGCAACGCCTCTGGCTGCAATAAATAAACTTCTCGATATTCCTATATTTGAAGCGTCATATAGATGCTGATGTTGTAGACAAATGGTTGAATCTACTAGGAAGGGTATTTTTCCTGTTCATAACTTTTCAAATAAAGAAAAATTACTTTGGCGCTCCTCAAATCCATTCCCCACGTCAAATATTGGTGGAGGAAACTTTCTGTGAGCAAAAGGAAACAGAGGAAACCTCATTATTTTCAGTCACGACCACCTGGGAATCCTTCAGGGATGCTATTAAGGAACAATACTACCCTGTCGGAAGTTATGACGACCTGTATGCCAAATGGACCACACTGCGATAAGAAAGAGACCAACCAGTGTTGGATTTCACAAATATCTTCCATACCTTGCGCACCAAGTTGGGTATCAAAGATTCAGAGTGACATCTGGTGCTCAAGTATCGCGATGCTCTTCATAGATACATCCAGACTGAAATGGAATTTTTGGACATCTCATCCTTGGGCGCGGTCTACCGATATGCCGTCAAAATCGAGTAGAAGCTCAAACAAAAGACACGACAATTTGGGCCTGGGAACCCCTCACAACAAAATCCAAGAAAGGGTGGCCCCAACCCACTGAAAAAAGGACATGGCAAATATGGATAGTATCAGGACAACCAATCCAAGCCGCAAGCAAAGAAGGACACCAGAAAGACAAAGAAAGATAACAGGAAGTGGTGCGACTTCCATAAGAGCCCTTAGCATAACACTGTTGACTGCCGCTCAAAGCAGTCACTGGTGGCCGAAGTGAAAGCCTCTGAATCATATGTAGATTATGACGTTGAGACAGAACCAGAAAGGGGAAGACGAATCATTGACGCGGAATCTAGTGCCATTGTTGCTACCACCAATCTCTAGCCTGGTGAACCAGACGAGCCAAAAGAAGGAGAGCACCTCTTCCATTCACAGATGTGGGTAAAAGGCACCCCGTTGCAATTCATCGTTGATAGAGGTAGCAAGAAGAACCTTATATCAGTAGAGGTCATCCAACAGTTGGCCCTGTGAACAATGCCGCACCCACAACTGTACACCATTGGATGGCTCCACCAAGGAGGCGATCTTCACGTCAACCAACAGTGTCGACTGTCGTACAACATCAAGCCCTTCAAAGACGAGGTATTGTGTGATTTTGCTCCTCTCGAAGTTTGTGATGTTCTTTTGGGCCAACCTTATTTATGGAAATGTCATGTTGTATATGAGTCTAGGCCTCGTAGTGTTATTATTACTTTGAACAGGAAATTGTACAGGATACCCAAGGTAGTCCCACCTAGTGTTATTTCCTTGATCTCTGCTAAGCAATGCAGGAAGGTCATCTCTCAGATGGGGAAGTTTGTCTTCTTCATGATTCGCTCTTATAATAAGTGAAATATCACAGCCACATCCAGGGTCTCTGCGGCCGACCTCTCCACACAGCATAAGTAAGTAGATAAGGTCGTGGAAGAATACTCAGATATCTTCTCCCCCCCTACAGGGGTACCTCTGCACTGCCAGGTCAAGCACCCCATCGATCTGACCCCTGGTGCATCATTACCTAACGGGATAGTCTATCGTCACTCTTTGTTAGAGAATGAGGATATCAAGCAACAGATCCAAGAACTGCTCCACAAGGGGCACATTCGCCCCAGCTCATCACCTTGCGGGAGCCTAATCGTGTTGGTACATAAGAAAGATGGAACCTAGCTCTAATACCACTAATCTGGATTTTATGAGAAGAATGAAATGAATACAGATTATTAACAGGTGCTTAACACAAAATAACAGAGATACGGTAAAACTGATTTTCTATTCAATAACGAAATACGATGCAACTGTAAAATGCAACAGAAACAAGCTTGCTGGAATGGTGGCGGCTTATCTCTGAGAAGAGATGCGATGACAGCACACATTCACAAGCAGAAGGTTACAATGAGGCTCTGAAGGCCTTTTTACAATAAGAAATAATTCCCAAAACCCTATACATCCAAAAACCTAGCCCTAGGAGATGAAGCGCCAAAAGTCATGTGGGCCCCGTTTGGGTAAGTTAGTACATCAACTTCCCAGGGTCGTAATGTTTGCATACAATCTTTGTTTTTGGCGTGTAATATCCCGTTGGAAAGGTATCATTGAGGAGATTCATTTTGGGGGCTCAATCATTCCTTTGTCTATCATTGAGGAGCTATATCCCGAAAAACCTTCATTTAGGCCCTCAAAATGTCCCCGAAAGTTAAAACTGCTAAAAATAGTAAATTGCCAAAATTGTCAGAAAACTATTTTGAGCCAGTTCGAAAAGGTGGGTGGCCACCAATATCCATCTGGATCAGTGAAGGTTCCAAAAATAATCAAACAAGGAAAAGGTTCATACGATCCAAGGAAAGACAAGTCAATGTCCTTCCCCAATGGAGTCGCCAATTTCTGTTACAGAAATATTCCCCTGCGGATAGGTGAACTTTCCCTTGGATCACTGACTCCTATACCAAGAAAAAAAATTATAAATGGACACTAACATCACCTTGAATTCAATTTAACAAATCAGGAAGAGAGAAGGAGAAAGAGTGCGATGCACCTTATTTCGAAGTTTGTCCTCATTTCTTCCAATCCGAGCTTGATCTCCAAACTCCTTAGCACAACTTGATACCTGCAATAGGCAGCAAAGAGAAACACACAACTCCTACTCTATAGTATTATCTCAAACAAATTCATCTACAAATATCGAAGGAACAATAGACAATCACATGCAAGAATACACAAGCTTGAAGGAAATAGGCCAAGTATATTAAAATGAGAACCCAAAGAGAATACTTACAGACGATGATTGATGCAGTTGCAGTAGCATCCTCGAGATCTCCTCATCCATCTCTTGCACGATGCTACAAGATCATAAGTTTGATATACGAAAGCTTCCTCCTTTTCACCTTGGAAAGACAACAATATATAGGCTTGAGAGGCATAAAAACCATGAGAAAATGAAGGGTATGGTTGAGGATATAGCTCCTTGAGGCTTGGATCATATCCTAAAGTGAATCCCAAGAAAGAGGATCGAACAAAACTAACCCAATATCAAATATCTAGCCCATATATTAAGGTGGGGGAGATCCCCCCTTTCTCTCAACAACATCAACGCTCACCCCAAGTGAGAGACAAAGCGTTGATCCTAGATCATTGCTCCCCCCAAGTATGAGACAATGCATTGATACTAGATCAATTCTCCCCTATAGTGGAAGAGGGGGCACTATGTGTGCACCCAAAGTATGTACAAGGGGGTGCTAGTCTTCATAAATGCTCAAAAAAGGGTTGAAATTTCCAAGGAAAAAGTGTGTTTGACCAAAAAGTGATGGTTTTCCTCCTCCCATATGACTTAGGGATCATGACCAATTGTTTTAATGGTGTGAATGGGTGTCGACACCTCACAAAGTGAATGCAACACTTGGGAAGGTGTATACGACACTTGTGAAAGTGAATGCGATAGTTACAGAGGTGCATACGTCACTTTGCGACACTTAGGGTGCAAAACACAAATGTGGTATTTTGATGTGTAACCGATGCCCCTTAAAGTGTGAGATCAGAAGAGAAATTGATGGCTGAAAAACTTTATAGTTCTTCAATGCAAGGGTGATGGAGTGGGCGAACTTGGAAGAAGTTGAAAACAATATTAATATATGTTCCATTTTCGAGGCATGCATACCTATTCTCGAAATACAAGATGACTCAAAGCACGATCGTTGACCAATACATTGTGGATCCATGAAAAAATATTGACTAAGGATATGACCACTAGAGGTACAATGTGGATCCATACCTCCATGACATGAATTGATCACAGCCACAAAAAATACACAGTGGAGCTACGAGATGACAAAACATAGCCACAAATCAATTCAAAGTGGATCTATGTGACATTATATATATCAGCATGCTCAAATGATCTCCTTTGCAGCCTGGGAAAATCAGATAACAAATTGAATGCCCAACCTAGGGTCTTCATCCCAATCCTGATGTGGTATGAATCTAGCCATGTGAATAGATGATTTGATGTCGAACATGGTAGAAACCACTTGATTACCAATCATTGAGGTAAATTGTTAGCAAGTGAGAGGGAAATCGCCAATGATGTCAATGAATCCCAAGGTACCCTAGTACATTCCAGCGAATGTGAATTAATGAGTTGAGGTCGAACATTCATGGAACCATTCGATCAAAGGTCACTGATGTAAACCTACTCTCGAAAGCGAGGATGTCTGCCATTAAGGCATGCAGGTCCCGAGGTACTAATTGGTTTCTAAGTCTAATTCTTGGATAATGTGTTGAAGTCGACATGAAAATACTCATCGAAGGAGGGCCTTGATGTATCCCACATCATCGACATGAAACTGACACGTGAAAGTGATGTAATATGGTGAATCGAATGAGTATGGACTGACATGAGAAATGGAAACTGGCAATAATACAGATGGATGGTTTGGAGTGAAACTTCCCTTGAAAATGATGAGGCACGACAACTAACTTGGTAGCATTGACTCGACGATTACCAAGAATGTAATGTGACAGCAATAAGAGCACTCTTCGACTGGATGAAAACGTATAGCGACACATGAAATTGGTATGACTCAGAGACACGCGGATTACCCAACTATAAGACAAGACACAAACATGTGCCATGTTCAAGAGAGACAATAGTAGCCATAAAGGATTCCAAAAACTTGACCCACTTCCTTCAATTTTTCCCCCAGCCAGATAGATGAGTACCCCTTTCTTTTTTAACAAACTCGAGGAGGATAACAAATTCTCGGTATAGCCCATCCTTCAGATGAGTCCCTCGACATATGTTTAACAAACCTGAGGAAGGAGGGGTTCGGTCATATATGGGTCGTGGATATTGGACTCACATAGGTCCTTCAATGTATAGTTTTATGAGCCCAAAGAAGGCAAACTCGGTGGTTTTTCATGTTTAGAGAGTTTGGAAATAACTTAAAGGAAACTCCATGGATGACTTTTTCATAAATTTAGTCTCCCAAGGCCGAAAAAAGTGTAAAACAATACATGGGAGAACTCTTCTAATCATGCTTGATTAGAGTGTTCATTTTTCGTAATTATTCTTGCGAGACCAAAAAGGAGATAAACTACCACTCGAAAGACGCCCTTTCAAACCTTTTAACGAGTGTGAAAGGAAGCAATATCACTCGGCAATATTTTCATGTTTAAAGAGTCTGAAAAGAGCTTAAAGGAAACTCCAGGGGGTTCCTTTTTCATATAACCTTTACGAGTCTGAAATAGTGATAAAAGTATACTCGGTCACATTATCATGTATTTACGCGCACGAGAAAGAACAAAGACTAATATTGAAATTGGTTTCATTTTTAGAAAAGCTTGAAACAAAATTAAACTATGCTTGTAATTTTCCAACGTAATTTCCAAAGATTTTGAGCGATACCCATGGTTGGTTGGTATTCTGCCCCCAGATTGAGAAGCTAGTGGCTTAACTTCAAAATGATAATAAAAGGTTGGAGACATGCCCCCCCAAGCTTCGTTTCATTCATCGATACTTATATTGTCACCAATTGTTGTACCGGATTGAGGAAAAAGGTCAATTGACAAAGGCGAATGAAAGGAAGATTCAATTACAAGACCTAGTTAAAGACTCGACTCAATAGGAGAGGCGATTGCTTCATTTTTTAACGTGCTTGACACATTAAAATAACTATGTTCATAAGCGACTGGGTTCAATTTCCATTCCTCTGTTTCTTTTTTTAACGAGCTTGCCACATAGAGAGAGAAACTATGCTCGTAACTCTAGGTTCGATCTCGAGATTTCTGTTTCATTTTTTAACAAGCTTGCTGTAGAGAGAAAAATATGCTCGAAAACTTTTTCTTGATCATGGCTTCCAAGAGGACAAAAATCTGGAAGGGACACATGGCAAGGGACAAACTTCAGCCATGGATTCTAGGAGATCTTCGCTAGATGGCAGAAAAACACTATGGAAGGAATACATGTCAATGGTCTCTATAAGGGTAGGGAGATCTGGCTCTAATATCCCTATTAAAGAGATGCCCATGTCAACTACCGGATCTAAGTCAGGAGAAGGGAGATATTTTTTCTCGTTCAGAGTTGAATGCAAGGGACAGGTCGTTACATAATTGACATGCGGTGGGGTGAACATCGCTGGCATATATGGACCGTTCAAGGAAGGTAGATGATCGACTGTCAGATGAGGGTCAATGAATGAAATTTGGTCTATCGTTGCTATGTTTCCATTTTTAGGAAAACATATCACTCGAAAGGGAGTGGACACAAAAGCTCTCATAACGTAGACATAGTCTCGCCCAATGAGAAGGGTAAAATCCAAGAGGTCGTGAACTACCATCACATTGACGTAGACTATTTTTCCTCCCAAAGTAACCACAAACTTAGGAAGGATCCCTAAAGGTTGACTAACTCTTTTGTCAAAGGTCAACAGATTTTGATTCAGGGGCGCAAGATGTGGGGAACCAAAAGATTTCCAAGAATTCATGGATAAGACGCTAAAATAAGCACCTTCATCTATTATAGTGTTAGGAATATTCCTATCACAAATATGCACGATGATTTGGAAAGGCATTTAAGAAGGAAGGCATGGTTCTGTCAAATGATTCCAATCAATAGAAATCATATGAGTGCTTGAAAGGGGTGCCATCGGGATGGGCGTAGTTCCCCCTTGTCTGGGTGAATTAGTATTAACGAGGTAGATTTGAGTGACATCCTCACTCTTTGAATGAGGAGTGGGATCGACCAATGATGGACTCGAAATGACCACTTGGGTTGCACTCCTTAAGGGAGGAGTGGGATCAATCGATGATGGACTCAGATCGACCAGTTTGGGTTCACTCTTTAGATGAAGAGTGAGGCTAACCGATGATGGAACTGAATCAACTACTTGGGTTACTGGTTCAACTGAGGATGAAACCAGATTAACCACCTTATCAAATGGATTGATCGGGGATGGAACCGGATTGACCAGTCCATCAAATAATGACAGGTTAGGATAGATTTTATGATAACTAGTTGGCAGTTGAAGCTTTTCCAAAACATAAGAAGCCTCGTCCATACGAGGGAAAAGGTGAGAGTGATGATCACCTTCACATAACATACAAGGAAATTTGACGGTTCTATTCTTCTTACCAACCTTAATATCACTACTTGACGAGGTGTCACTAAGATGTCTAGTAGGGTTTGATGACATGGAAGACCATATCTCTAATACCTTGGGGAGACCAGGGCAATCCCTCAAAAAGTAGTTACCCATACAAAGCCTGCAAGGGAATTTGGGTTTAGGATTATTCATTTTCGACTTGTCGACTTTATCAACACTGTCAGTACGATTAATAGTAGTTGGTTTCTTAGATCCAACATGACCTGATGCAGTTGGAGGCTTGGTCTCTTTCTGATTCTTCTTCTTCTTCTCCTTTTGTTTCTTCTTCTTCTTATCAACCTGGCTACTTGATTTAGAGCTTTCACTGGGAGAAGAAGGAGAAAGGCAAGGAGACCTGACAGGTGAAGAAGGTGAAAGGTCAACATGAGGTTGATCTATGGGTGGTGTGCTTACATTCAAAGCATTAGGTGCATCTGAAGCATTGGGAAAATTCAAGATCACTGGAGTGGGGAACAACCAAACCAGCAACTCGATGGTGAGTCATGGAAGATTTAGTGTGGCAATGCACGGAGGACCAATGTTTCCAAAATAAGGAAAGGTGAAAGGTTCCCTAGGGAAATGGGTTCCATCATTGGTATTCCCAGGAACTGACATCATTAACAATGACTCGGCCTAAGGTCCACTTGGGAAAACAAACAACACATGCTACAAATATAAGAAGAAAACAATCAAGCAAACCTTCCCACAATGAAACCACTAGTTGGTAAAGAAATCCAACATCGTGATTTCAATATAGGAAGGGGTTGGGATAAAGTGGGTGGATCTGTTACGTTGGTGACTTGCTTAAGGGACTTATGCCTTGGTACAAGTTCCCACATGGTTTTACCCTCCAAGGAGCTCGATTGAGTTTGACCACTTTCTGACCCAGGTATAGCAAAGACTCCCCTTCATCGTCACCTTTTGTATCAACCCTACAGATATAGGCCACTAAGGTTACCAACTCATAGTCAACCTCCGGGCGGGTACAGTCGACAGTTGGGAATGAACGTATGGGAAGGATAACAAGTCTGGAATTTTTCAATAGTATTGAATACAAGTGGATCGAAATACTATTGAGGACCCCGAACGGATTCATCATTCACAAAGCTCCGAGACGAAATGAAACCAGTTGTTTCTCGGGAATAACCCCCAATCTACGATCTTTCTGCTATGTGGGTTAAGCTTCGAAGGGGAAATATTCATTTTTCTCTCGCACGCGGCCTTGTGTTTAACCCATGTGTGATAGGAGGATCCTGGCTATGCTTATACGAATAATTGGATTTACTGCTCCCCAGCACAAGATTCTATTTTTATCTAATGGATTTGGAAATTTATCCTCACAACCTATTCCAAAGCCCTACACTTTAAGATAGTGTAGGTTTGCTACCAGATAATATAAAAGTGTCTGATCAATTCTATAAGCGCTTCATTTTAGCATTGTTGTTTACTCAAGGGTGCAAAAATGAAACTTGTGATATTTTAGACTCGACTCCAAAAGAATACAAAATAATGAGATGCAAATATTTTTCTTCAATGAATCCTACATATGGGATGGAGAAGAGGTTCAACTTCCTTTAACAAAAACACCCAATTCCCAAACGCAATTTACCTATATACACTACCCAAAATCAAGAATGCAACTATCTTCTTTGTTTGATTCTAAAAAACGCAGATACTAATCCTTTAACGCTTCATCACTTTCAATAAAAATGAAAGAGTCGACTGCAGATACAAAAGATGTGAATAAAAAAGAATTTCAAATAAAGCATGCACTCACAAGCTAACAAGAACTAAAAGAAACAAGTATGATAACTCACTCAATCAAGAACTTGAAAATCGATAAGTATTCAAGGGATACAAGAAAGTTCAAAGAAGAATAAAAAAAATGATAAAGAGAAAGAGAAATCACTCAATTGTCTTGACAAAACGAGCAGGAAGAAAGAGAAATCAAAGCTAGGTTGTGGTAAGCATAAAGTCTCAAATCATTCAACAATAAAAGATTTGAAAAGTAACTTAAGACTAACAAACCTTTGCAGACCTTTTCAATCAGTCATATAATGAGAAACTTCACAAGACTCATACCAAACCATGAAGAAACAAGGCGAATCAATCTCACAATTTGGAAAAGGTCATAATCTCAAACAAGACAATGAAAAGAGTGATAAGGAGCCATATCCTCAACCTAAACAAAGTCACAAGCAAAATTACAGACTCTGAGCAAAAGACCTCAAACAAAGGGATGAGCAAAATAGGGAAGATTCTCTTGGATCTACTCGAAACAAGAGTGCAACGCTCCCTAAAACAAAGAGATAGAGTGATATAACACTCCCTAAGAGATCACTGAGGAGCGTTGATCAAATAACCAGCGCCTCGGTAGCCACTCTTGAGGAGCTCTAGTCCTGTAGATTCTTGAAAATAAGCATAAAAAATAAAAATCTCAACAGAGACTGGCTTGGTAACTATGATTATTGCTTGATGAAATAGAGGGAAGAGGGAAGGCTCAAAATATAATCAACCAAACAAGATCAAACAAGGCAAAGGTTCATGTGATCCAAGGAAAGACGAGTCAATGTCATTCCTGAGTGGCGTTGTCAATTTCTGTTACGGAAATATTCCCCCGAACGGGTGAACTTTACCTTGGATTATTGACCCCTATACCAAGACAGAAAATTACAATTGGACACTAACATCCCTTTGAATTCAGTTTAACCAATCAAAAAGAGAGAAGGAGAAAGAGCGTGATGCACCTTGTTTCGAATTTTTTCCTCGTTGCTTCCAATACGAGCGTGATATCCAAACTCCTTAGAACAACTTGATACCTACAATAGGCAGCAAAAAGAAACAAACAACTCCTACTATACAAGATTAGATCAAACAAATTTATCTACAAAGATCGAAGAAAGAGTAGACAAGCACATGCAAGAATACACAAGATTGAAGGAAATAGGCCAAGTATATTAAAATGATAACCCAAAGAGAATACTTACAGACCACGATTGATGCAGTTGCAGCAGCCTCCCCAAGCTCTCCTCGTCCAACCCTTACACAATGCTACCAGGATCATAAGTTTGATATTTGAAAGCTTCCTCCTTTTCACCTTGGAAATCCCTCAATATATAGGTTTGAGAGGCATAACAACCATGAGAAAATGAGGGGTATGGTTAAGGGTATGGATCATTGAGGCTTGGATCATATCCTAAAGTAAGGCCCGAGCATGAGTGTCGAACACAATTAACCCAATCTCAAAGAGTTGGCCCATATATTAAGGTGGTGGGGATCCCCCCTTTCTCTCAACAACATCATCTCTCACCCCAAGTGAGAGACAGAGCATTGAATCTATATCAAATCTCCCCAATAGTGGCATAGGGGGTGCTATGTGTGCACCCAAAGTATGGACAGGGGGGCACTGGTCTTCATAAATGCTCAAAAAAGGGTCGAAATTTCCAAGGAAAAAGTGTGTTTTGACTAAAAAATGATGGTTTTCCTCTTCCCATATGCCTTAGGGGTCATGAAAAACTATTTTAATGGTTTCAAGGGTTGGCAACACCTCAAAAAGTGAATGCGACACTTGGGAAGGTGTATACAACACTTGTGACAATTAATGTGACACTTACCAAGGTGCATATGTCACTTTGCAACACTTTGTGACACTTGCGACACTTAGGGTGTGAAACGCAAATGTGATATTTTTATGTGTAACAAGTAGAACTCGACCCATGCATTCTCAGTGTTGAAACTGGAGATTTGATGATTTTTGTTAGCCTCTGGTCCATACAAGTCTAGTGTTGAACCTATGGCTCTAATACCAATATGTAATGTCCCCAGCCTCCTAGTATGGCTCACATCACACAACCTCAACTTTTGTTGCTCTATAACATTCATGTTACCAAACTACTTTTGATACCATACTATAACATTACCCGACTTACTATTGAACAATGCTACTCTAAAATCCATTGCACAGATTCTACTCTAAAACACTAGTCTACGCATTGCCACTTGAAGTAACACGCTCAACCTCAAGTTGAATCATGCCACACTAGCTTTCTTCTTTTTACATAACTTAAAACACAA
>SNQJ01S0007267.1:70005-88578 GCA_010110895.2 Picea sitchensis | reverse complement strand
AGAGGGTTTTCATTAAAACTTAAATTAAATGTGATTTAGGGCAAGGGGGGGTATCAAAAACTCTATAAAAGAAAGGGGCATGAGAAAGAAAGGGGATCGGTTGTAAGTGTAATGTTACGTTGCCGAATTTTGGCTTGATTGATTGCTTGTGAGGAGTTGGGATTTTCTCAGCTCGGATTGGAGTGGTAGATCAGCCTTGTGAGGCGAGCTTAGAAGCTAGACTTATCTTCTGGATCTTGGGTGGCCCATTTGCGGCTCGGGGGGCTAAGGGGGAAGCAAAGTACCCCTAGCGTTTGGCTGGGAGGTACCGGTGTAGTCGCGACGGTCGATGAGCAGGAGCGGCACGAAGTGCGCGAACCTCATCGAGGCGGGCGTTGAGGCAACGGTATGATTTTAATTTGGTAGAATCGAATGCATTATGACTCATGCTGGGATCGAATTATCAGTGGTAAATGGATTTAATGAATGTTTTTAGTCATTTACTCAATGGTTATAATCGTATCTATTGTTTTATACTTAAATTTCTCATGCGATATGTATTATGGTTGCATTCATGTACAGATTGAGATTCTGTGGGTTTCTTGGGGGATAAATTACAACTAAACATGCTACTGAAAAACCTCCGAGAATGAAATTTGTTGCTGATGTAAATGTTGTGTATGTTTTACGGATTAAATGCCACTGTAATTTATTTTTCACTCTATTTTTATTAGCTAAAAGAAAAAGAAAAATGTGATTTCGTCCTGCCCCTTTCCTGCGTTAAACCATGACTTTGTTGCGTAAATCTCTTCCTCGGCGAGCTTCGCATTGACTGTTGTTGTGTACTTTTGTCCGCTGCATTCTAGCCTGGTATGGGAAAGACTGGATGGCAGTAGCTTCTGCTCCATGTGATTGGGTTGTTGGGCGCTTGTGTGCTGGCTCGGCTTGTGTTGTGTTCCAGTGTTGAGCTCTGGCTCGACTTGTGTTGTGTTTCAGTATTGAGCTCTGGCTCGACTTGTGTTGTGTTTCGGTGTTGAGCTCTGGCTTGACTTTTGGTGTGTTTATGTGTTGAGCGTTTGGCTTATGAACTTAGACCTTGGTGTTATGCGTTAAGGGAGCTAGCAAGCTCTTTAGTACAGTCGGAAGACTTAGAGGTTGTCTCCTCGGGGCAAAATTTTATCGACTCCTTCTGCCTGCGTGATGATGGACACGCCCAGCCTGCCTGTGTTTTTCTTCTGTGTCGAGCTGCTAATCCTGTTTCTGCGCGTCCCTTACCCAAATTCTTTTCCTGGAACTCTGTCGAAGGGTTCTTGATTCGATTGCTGGGTCGTCGATTGATGGGAGTGATCGTTGTTTTATTGGGTTTATTACACGCGTTTCTGGAAAAAAAAAAAACCTTCTTCTGTGTGGCTTGATTTATGCGCGTCTTACCTGGGAGGACTGTCAACCTTTTCTTGGGTGTAAAAATTTATCGGCTTAAGTGACCATTAACGCCCTCGCTGCCTTATAGTTATTTCAGGATGCTGGAATGCTCACATTACAGTTGTTACTCGTTGTCTGAGCCTACGTAAAAGCCCTCGGTTTTTCATTTAATTTGTGGTAAAGTTACTGAGTTGGTTTTCTGGTAGACAGCTCGTTGTTTTTGGGTCGCCCCTCTCAAACGCTGCATTACTTTAATTGGGTGTCAACATGATTTCCTATTTTAACGGATTATAAAAATTTTGGTGGCCGGCAACAGCCGACAGCACAGAGTACTTTTATTATATTTTAATTACAGTCATCACTAGATATGTATATTTACTGGGCTGTCGATTTTTATTCCTTAAGGGCAAGGTGGACTGGCCGCCAATCCACAAAGCTTTTATTGCTTATGCCTTGTCATTGTAATGGAATTAAAGTTAATATTATTGATTTTAGAACGCCTTTTCTCAATCTTTAGGGTTTCTGAAATGTTGATGTAATGAAATGAATGTTAATGCTATTAACTATAGAAAGCCAATTTTCAATGCGATTTTGGGTTGTGGTAGGTTAAGGTCATGTAATGTTACGATTAATGCTAGTGATTATAGTAATGCTAATTTGAATGCTATCATTGTTTATGATAATGTTAAGGTAGTGTGAGGTTTATTTTAATGATAATATCCATGATAATGTATAAGTTATGATGTCCCTTATCACAGCCACTAGATATTTGAATATTCCTGGATTATGATTGGTCCTTGCAGCAAATGGTTTCGATGAGGTAAAACCACTTCTTAGATCTGACCTTCTTAGACGAACCCTTAGTGGCAAGTGATTTAGCGAGTTAATAATGAGTCACCATTGCAGTTGTCTTAACGTAGATAACCTTGTCCATAGCTTTATTGATAGTTATGTTATGTCATGTTAAATGCCTTACTTGTTGTCTTAGTCGTCATTAGCTTGAATGTGATCGTTATCAATACCAAGTTATGGTAATTTATAATATAATGATTGGTTACCTTATGGCAGTATTAGTGTATTATAAAATGTGATGTCATATGATATTGAAATGTTATGGTTGGGTAACTATTTACTAATTAGATTTTTGTGAAGTAAATGGAGTTGTAATGAATGTTAAGGTTGAAGACAATATCGAGGGTATTGCAAACCTTCAAGCTATTATTGTTCATGATAAATCTAATGACATATAAGGTTTAAAGTTACTATTAATTCTTAGGAATGATCGAGGTAAAGGATTGTTGATGCTTGCTTATGGTAGTGTTAATACAACGTTATTTTTGTTTTATAGAAATGATTATGTAATGAAGCGTTTAATGGTAATGCTAAGGTTTATGGAACTGTTCATGTGGATGTTGTGGTCATTTGTGGTAAGGTTACTGAGTTGGTTTTAGGTACCCTTCAGATGTGTGTGTTGGTCATTTTAGGTAGTTTTTTTTAAAATAAAACGAAAGAGGGTTGTCATTTTATGGTCGTAAGGATAGAGTTAATTATCATTGATAATAGATGAATCTTGACATCTTGAACTAAGTCCCAAAAGTTATTATGATTTAACACAAGGGATTTTGCAATAATCTAACTTGCGTCTCCCGTAGTGGTAGTGGTTGTCCTTGATTTTGTAGTTCTTGGTTGTCTTGCATTGTGTGGTCTGCTTGTGTTGGGCGGGATCTAGACACCTCCTTGTAGCCTTAGTATGTACGACTGTGTGCGTGACCTTTTCCTGTGTAAAAAATCCAGTGTCGTATCAAGAGTCTCGGGCCCTTTAAAGGCAGGGTTTCCACTCTTGCGACACACCTGACGGAGATTATTAGTTTCTGCCTGAGCAGTCGGCCAGGAGCCTATCTGATCTTCTCTCTCTCTGGAGCAGAGAACTAAGATTAAACACCCTGCTTTCCTGTGCATAAATAGTAAGATCTACCACTATGGATTCTTCCATCTGTGTTCGTACGGTCTCAAACCCAGTATGTTGTTAAATGTTTGCAGTTACTTGTTTTGTGCCTTATGTCTTTGGTCGTTTATTGCTTGCAGCTACTTGTTGTATGCCCTCGTCTTCCTATTGTGAACATCATAGTTGCGTCTTGTTAGTCGTCAGGAGGCGACGTAGAGTCAAGTGTGTCTATTCCCTTTCTACACGCGCGCACACACCTTAAACACAAAAAAAAAATTGCACCTGTTATCAGAGTTGTTTTCATAACGAGGAGGTCGTTACAACCACATCATCCTTAGATTACCACTACACCATCATATGTAATGAATGACTAGATTAAATCAATCCCCTTTCTCTCTATCATACCACCATGTTCGTCCTTTCTCCCTTTGGTTAAGGCGGATACCGCCATGGATCACCACAAAAGATGTGGAACTAAGAAAAGGTGGTGCAGATATTTTTTCGAAAGGATATACAAATTTTCCCTAGCCTCAAGATGAGATCAATTAAATGTTTGTTGGCCAACAGAAAAATTGTATAAAAAAAATTGTATACAGTGTCTCGCCAAAAACATTGGGAAAAAATTATATTAAAAGGTTGTTATAAACGTTGATTATCATTGAAACATTATAAATTATTATATAATTGTAAATTTTCATGGATAGGAGGTCAAATAAGAGAACCATATATACGTTAAAGATGAAAAACACATTGATTTATCTACAATGTTTTAAAAAAAAAATACAAACTTGTGAAAACTTAGGTTAAAAAATGAGAAAGACATTGATTTATGTGAAAACTTATAATTTGTGAAATATTTGATCGTTTAACTTTAAACTTTAAGGAGATTTGACCATTTAACTTGTTTAGAAGGTTTCACTATTATCAATCTTAGACCACTATTACTTAAAAACATATTAAATTATTATGATTAAATATTTTAGAAAATGTACAATTAAAAAAATGTATGGAAATAAAAATATTAAAAAAATAAAAGAAATGATCATATATGTATATATTTATTTGAGAAAATATACATTATCCAAAAAAATAATAAAAATGTTAAAATAAAAATATTTGAAAAAATATTATATTAATTTAAAAAAAAAAATTGATTTATTTATCATTATTTAATAAAATTTAATAATTTTTTTAAAAATATTGATAATAAAATAAATTTTCATATATTTATCTTTTTAATATAATATTTTTTCTATTATAATTGTTTTAAATATATTTGAATATAATATTATTTATTATTAAATATTAAAATTTATTCTTAATTATTACAAATTATTTTTTAAGATTTTCTAAATATTAATCTTCCATGTTCTTTTAGGTTATATTGGAAATTAAATCTTTAACACTTTCCAAATAAATTTGATCTCTAATAACACTCCTAATTAGTAATTAGTGGATTATTCCAAAATCTTCACTTTTTTCTCTAGTCTACTCATTAGATTTTAATTTTTTTATAATTTTTCATTTCTCTTAACATATTTTCATTTAATATTCTCATATTATCTTTTCTTAATTTTAAAAGAGTATACAATATTAAGTGAATTGAAGTGTGTACTTGAAACTAGGTTCTACCATCTTTAATATCAAGTGTACCAACACTAAGTGATGGATACCAAATTATTAATCTAATTGTACTTTATTTTAATCTTAACTTTTTTAATGATATATTTCAGAATTTTTTAAAATATTATAGATATTTGAAAATATTTGAATAATAATAGAATTTAATGGTCCTGAATTAATTATAGTATCTAGTAATCGATTGATGAAAGACGGATGGGAGAGCTCTGCATCTCTCGCTGAACTCTTCTAGCGCACTTCTTTGCATGCCCGAAGCCCTTTTCACCTCTACACTCCGACCTCCATCATTGATAGCATATTTTMTCTTGGCATATCCATGTCACACCTAGAGGGGGGCGCAAGAGGCCCCTCCCCATCCCTGACGGACCCTGCTACAACGACTGTGAACCAGAATCAAATGATATGAAACAATGATGGCATGATTGACAACCCACCGTTGAGTAGGATGGAGACAGAAGAAGGATCGCAGACCCCACGAGGAAGACTGGATCTAGACAAAGACAAGAAAACAAGCACATGCATAGCCCGGACGGAAAATTGACCACACATAGAACTTCCTCCATCGAGAATCAATGATAGGATCCAATTTATGAAAGATCATGCCCTGATCTACAAATTTATTGGGCTTTGGCCAACTGAGAAGGCCCTCATAGGTTGGATTTCGGCCCAATGGAGGCCGAAAGCCCACTTTGATCTCCAACTTGGATATAAATGTTTTTTCATTTTCATCTTCTCAAGGACTGAAGAGAAAGTCAAAGTCATGGATGGAGGCCCATATTTCTTTACCTATGCAGAATTATACGTTGATAGGTTCAACCCATATAAGGAGGATTTCACATGGGCTCTAGTGTGGATTCTCCTATACTCCCTCCCACACGACTACTTGGATGGGAAACTATTTGGGATACAGGTAATTCTCAGAGACTTTGTTAAAATTTCAGATCAAATAAGAAGCAACAAATACACATCATATCTACATGCACATAGCAAGTTTGTCTAGTACATGAATATCAGGAGTGGATCCAATGAGTGGATTATGAGAATGTTCCTTTAGTTGTAATAAATTCCATGAACATGGACACCTTATGAGAATGTTCCTTTAGTTGTAATAAATTTCATGAACATGGACACCTTTACAGAGATTGTTCACAGAACAAGCTTATTCTAGTACATGAATATCTAAAGTGGATCCAATGAGTGGATTATGAAAATGTTCGTTTTCATTGTAATAAATTCCATGAACATGGGCACCTTTACAAAGATTGTCCACAGAACAAGCCTATTCTAGATCCTAAGGAGTCAAAGACCACAAATGAGAAGGGATTCAGAAAAGTAACAAATAGGTGACACTCGAATTAGAAGAATCCAACTGTTAGCAAGACATCAGCTCCTACAACACAACATATTTGATGTTCTAGCTGATCAACCAAGACCCTAATCAAAGCAATCAAAAAAATGAACATCAAGGTCAGTCTACCTCCACAAACCCGACCTCCCAAGAAGTTCCACCAACTACCTCAAACCCATACTTTAATGTAGTAATGGATGAGGGTATGAACGACTTAGATCTGGGATACCTACCTCCTTGGGATGGAAGAATATCCCCCAAATAGATGTAGCTACTCAAAGATGCCTTTATCCAAATCCAGAGCAAGACCAAAACTAGGCATTCAAAATATCTCATAAAAATAACCAAAGAAACCTCAAAGGGACCCCAAAAAAGAGGTAGAAAAACGGATATGCAATGCCTTAATACTGTAGGCACTAGGCCAATCAAATCAGTGAAATATGCCCAATGAAGTTCTTTCTTGCCAATACTCCTAGTTCTCAATGAAAGTCATATCTTGGAATGTAAGGAGCATCAATGGCCCTACAAACACAAAATGATTTGTATAAAGATTCTCTACGAAAATCCCTCATTCATCTTGATCCAAGAAACAAAGTGCAGCAGTATAAATCTATAGACACTTATGGCTCGTCTCTGGAAAGGTAGTATTCAACCAGTGGATGCAAACGGAGCCTCAGGAAATCATATGGAATCCTTATGAGGTAAATCTTAATGATTGTTTGGCCACTAAGAATTACATTTCGTCATCTTTTCACCTTTCACGTACTAGCATTCATGGCCATATCACAAATGTATATGGCCCTCAATCTCTAGAGCACAAAATCAAAATGCTAGAATTTATTGAGTGGTATAATCACTCTCTCCCTCCACAACCCTGGATCATGGCAGGAGACTTCAACATAATCAATTCTCTCCATGAGAAGAAGGGGGGTCAAAGATATTTAACTAAGGAGAACATCAATTTTAAAGATTTCATAGAAAACAATGAGTTGGTGGATTTAGAAACAACCAATGACATTTTCACTTGGAACAATTGGCATGGAGGATTGAACTTAACTGATTCGAGGTTATATCGCTTCCTCATCTCTGAAAATATAGCTATGTCTGGAGAGGATTTGATGGCCACTATGCTCCCCTTGACAAGCTCCAACCACTAGTCTATCCGCCTACTCTGGAAAAAAGAAAGAACTTCCTCTCATAGACCCTTTAGATTTGACAAATTTTGGCTCACACATCCAAACTTCTAGGAAACAGTAAAAAGTTGGTGGACCAACACTCAGATTACGGGGACCTCCAATATTTTTGTATTGCAACAAAATCTCAAGCCTCTGAAGAAATGGAATAAGAATAAATTTGGCAACATTTTCACATCTAAAACCACCTTGGACCAGGAAATGGAACTGCTCCAGCAACAAGTGATCAAAAAAGGCCGCATGGAGGAGAGAATAAAAAAAAAGTAGAGATCCAATAACAAATTGATAACCGCTGCCAACAAGAGGAGACTCTCTGGAAGAAGAAATCCAGGATTACTTGGTTCAACGATGAAGAGCGCAATACAACTTTCTTTCATCGCTCCACCATCTAGCACATAATGCACAACAGAATAAATTCCCTTAAAAAAAACCGATAGCACAAGAGTTGAAACACATAAGTAGATTGAGCAGGAGCTCGTCTCCTTCTATAAAGACCAGGTTCTATTTGATAAAAATATCAGCAGAGATGCAACCATAAATCATGTCGTTAATCACATCCCTTCTCTCATAACCAAAGAGTACAATGAAACATTCATGCACCAAATTACTCTACACGAAGTTGAAGCTTCTCTCAATCAAATGGTTGAAGGCAAGGCTCCAGGTCCAGACGGATTCACAATAATTTATAAACTTTTTTCATCATTGATGGGACGTTATGAAGGTGGATATCTGGGAAACAATAGAGGAATCACACAACAAACAATGGGTGCTACCTTCTCTCAACACCACCTTCCTCAGACTCATTTTGAAGGAGGAGAATGCAACTTCCCTAAGTAAGTACATACCTATATCCCTTTGCAATGTTATCTATAAAATAATAAAAAAAATCATTGCAAATCGCCTCAAGCCTCTTTTTCCTATCCCCATCTCTCCAAAGAAAATTGGTTGTGTAGAAGGAAGACAAAAATTGGATGACATCATTCTTTCCCATGAAGTTATCCACTCTTTAAAATCCACCAAAAAACCCGACATGCTTTTTAATATAGATATCTCCAAATATTTTGATAAGTTAAGTTGGGATTACATTGATAAAGTCCTTTTAGCCTTTGGTTTTATCCTTTCTTGAACTAAATGTATTGTTTCTCTACTATCCTTTACTTTCTTTTCTATCTTGATCAATGACTCCCCTTTGCCACATTTTCCCCCTTGTAGAGGAATTCGACAAGGCGAACCCCTCTCCCCCTTCCTATTTATTCTCATGGCGGAAGGCTTAGGATGAATGCTCAAATATTCTTGTTCCTTTGGCACCATAAAAGATCTCGTCCTACATGAAAACTCCCCCTTCTCTCATCAAAAAATTTTTGATGACAATATCCTAATGGGTCATCGATCAGTGTAATAGGCCATTGTTTTCCATCGTATCTTAAGACCGTTTTTGAGGCCTTGGGAACCATTATCTATTTTTTGCAATACACCTACCATTACTCAAAGAAAAAATGATAGGATTCTTGGCTTCTCCATATCCTCTCTTCCCACAAAATATATCAGAGCACCCCTAATTGATTCAGACATCAAGGACTCCACACGGAGAGAGCTCCTTGACAAGCTAGAACAAAAAATTGCTTCATGGAATTTTCGATCTCTCAACCTATTTTAGTGCATCATTCTCATCAAAGCGGTTTTACAATCCATGCCCCTATACCTCTCTTTTTTTTCTTGTTGCACCTAAATGGGTCCTCAAATCCATAAGAGCCATCCAATGCACTTTCCTTTGGGGATGCGACAAGAACCAATTCAAATGGCCTCTTGTGAAATGGGACAATTTTTTCTTTCCCAAATAGGCAGGCGGCCTCGTTCTTCATGATCTGGCCAAAAGTAATGAAACTCTTAGTGCCAAAACTTAGTGGAATTGGATAACCAAAAATTCAAATCCATGGGCTCAACTTTGGAATAAAAAATATGCCCCTAACTGGAACCTGCAGGAGCTCATTCGCTACAACCTGGTAATCCCTAGATCCCTCATTTGGAATGCAGTGAATCTTCAAAGATATCTGATCCAACAACATAGTTTCTAGTAAATCTGCAATGGAGCCTCTGCTCACTTCTGGATGGATTCCTGGAAGCAACTTCCATGCTTAGCTCACCTTCATCATCTCCCTCTTTTGCAGGCCTCCATTCAATATTATGGGTGCTTATTTGTCAAATAATTTTGTTCATAAGACAATCAACGGAGCTTTAGTGCATGGAAGAATCCAAGAGACTGGAAGATATCACTACAAGGCGATTCAATAGATGAAGTCCAGGGGGAGCTTCAAAAGTGTAAAACCCATTTCCAAGAGAGTTCATACATACTAATATGGGGACATAAAACTAATGGTTCCTTCACTGTCAAGGAAGCTTATCACTTATTCTCTCAGGTCTTGGTTGAGCAATATGATCCCATTTGGACTGAAATATGGGATATGAAATCATGGTCGAAAGTGACTACCTTCCTATGGCTTATCATCGATCGGTGTTTCCTCACATGAGATAAAATCATCAAACACAGGTACTATGGCCCTTCTCAATTTGTTATGTGTCATAATCAAGATGATACCATCGATCACCTCCTAGGCACATGCCCTCTCACTAGCAGCCTTTGGGAAAAAATGGAACTCTTATGCAAAAGAATGCACAAAGCTCACGGAAATGTGGTCCAAACTTTCAAAAACTGGACTGACAAACCCTTTGAAAATATCATTCTCAATCGCCTGGCAGTTGATCCTAGGATTTATAGTTTGGGAAATCTTGAAGGAGTGAAATTAGCGAATATTTCAGGAAATTTATAGCTATGAGGATCTCATCTGGGCCGCCTGCAAAAAACATATTCGTGAAACTCTATTTCTCCATTTGTAGACGAAGCTAGAATACAAAGAAAACCAAACAGATACCATCATCCTGCAAAACTTGAGCATAGCATATCCAATGCAAAAATCTCAATTCTCTCCAAAAAAAATTCCCCCAACAAGTCTGGATAAATGGAGTCGGCCACCCACAGGATTCTTTAAACTCAATCTTTATGGAGCCTCAAAAGAAAACCCTCGGCCAACAGGATATGGAGGAGTCTTCAGGAACAAATCCAGACTTATCATTCAAATATTTTTTCATGGTCTTTGCCTTGACAACAATAATTTCAAAGAGCTTAATTCTCTCATACATGGTATTCATATAGCCAACAAATGGGCGAGATCTATCCCCTTATAGTTGAAGGAGACTCCGAGTTGATCATCTATCTGGCCCAGAAAATTCAATGTGGTTCTCAGATAAGAAAATTTTCACCAAGATGGAGACTCAACTATGGTTTATCTAAACTCGTATAACTATTACCCCTCTCTGGGGAAATCACTCTCTAACATGTCAAGCGGAAATATAACACCACAACAGATCGACTAGAAAACGAAGGAGTCTCAAGAAATTATCTTCATCAAGATATGGATTTTTATTTTCTTTCTTGATTACAAATATCAAGAAACACTGCACTACTCTAGCTCTTCAATATTTCTAGGCCCAGAATTCGAGTGATAGAGGACTCCTAGGAACATGCTTGGGAGTTGGGATGAGGGATCCATCTCCACACCATGTGGATCCCCCTCCATTCGCACCTCATGCAAATTAAATCCCTGCACAATTTGAGGTTGAGGCTATTCAATTCCTTGTCTCTTAGACCTTTTCTTAGTTTTACTATCTATACAATGGCAATCATACCGATTTTGTGTTGGATATGGGCTCCTCTGGTGGATGAAAACAATCATTATCACTTTGGAAGTTTCTAGTGTTGGAATTACTCTGTATGGACTCGTTGGTGTAGTACAACAATTAGCTGGACAATGGGCTCAGACTCGCAAGAAGCATTATTGTTCTGTGAAAAACATGCTTTCCCAAGTTTTACTGTGTTCTCGAGGCATCCCACTTGAGAGTAAATCCTCTCCAACCTCTTGTCCTTTTATTCATACGTCTTCTTCAGACGGTCCTTCACTTTCTCCTGAGTCCCCAAAGCACCAAGGCCTATAACAAGAAAAAGGTTCGTGAGGAAGCTCAGGTTATGGTTGGGAATTGTGAATACTAGTGTTTACAAAAGGAAGCACGTTGAACGCCAAGACCTGGAAGGCCCTTCTTCATTCCACAAGCTTGTCAGTCTAACTACCAAGGAACACAAGGATAATTCATCAAATACAAGAACCTATTGCTATCCAATTATCAAGGAAAAACTAGAGGATGTGGCCTCGAATCGCCCTCTCAATAGCAATTATCAAGGAAAAACTAGAGGATGTGGCCTCGAATCGCCCTCTCAAGTAATCTTCAGTTCGCCTAGTTTCTTCTTTTGCCTCGTTTAGTTTAAATGTTGTTTCAGAACGCTCTATTTGCCTTGCATGGGTAGGCTTGATGTTGATAGTATATTCTTGTTTTGGACTTGAATGGGGGCTTGATTCTCTTCATTCACCCTGATATTTTGAATTTCTCTTGATTGTATTTTTAGTTGAACATTAATAGATTAAAGCTATGGAACTTAAAAAAAAAAATTATATTCTATTATCTAAATTAAATTTATAAATATTTACAAATTGTATGATCAATAAATTAAATATAAACTGTCATCTTTGAGACACTTTAAAAATAAGAATACACAATTTTACTTGTAAGTAAAATACCATGTTTCTATAAAATGGAAAGTTTTCAATCAACAATAAACAATAATATTGGTGAAATAAAGATTTTGATTCAAAAATGATTTGTAAAATTTTACTTGTAAGTAAAATACCATGTTTCTATAAAATGGAAAGTTCTCAATCTTCAATAATATTGGTGAAATAAAGATTTTGATTCAAAAATGATTTGTAAAAATTTATTTGTATGAAATTTTGTTTTTTTTACTTTTATTTTGTATATTAAAGTTATTTTTTAAAATCCTTTCATAATAATTTGATAATTAGTCAATGACACCACTTCAAAATTTTAGAAATATTTATTAATATGATAGTGAATTAATTTATCTGTATTATAGTGTTGTTTCTAGTTATCAAATAGTGCCAAAGCATTTTATGGAGGAAAATCCCTCTCCACATTTGACTATACTTGAAACTATAGCCTCAAAACATAATTTTAGTTTATATAAGCTATGTATCATTTATTCTTTATATTTTCTCTATTATCTTATAGTTTGTGGGTTTATGCAGGGCTGAGTGAAAACCCTTGAAGCCAAACTTCAAAACAGGTAAAACCAGGCCGGTGTGGCTTCCACATAAAGTATTATGTGATCTCTTCATCTCAAGATTGAGATTGTAGTCTTTCCGACTCAAGAGTGAGAGGTTAAGTAACTCCAATACCTAGCTTACCTTCGAAAGTTGTAGCAGGTTTGTTGCAACTAAACTAGAGTGAAAGTTACCTTATTTGCTTGATGAAGTGTCGTTCCGTTCAATGCCACCTAGTATTAGTTCATAAATGCCTTATTCTTAATGTTTAAACTTCCATGAGAGTGGTCTCGACCTCCTCGAATGGGTCGTGCTTTTATACTAACTATAACCATATTTTTATACATTTTTTAGTTTCGTTATTACTTGTCAATACTTTCAAACTTTGATTCCTAGTTTTTTTAAAATAACGAGAACGTTAGGGTTTTCTTTATGAAAAGAACCCTAAGATTATTGTAGTGTTTATCTTTTGATTATGATTTCTTTATTTGTATGTTTACTTATATATAGGGTATCTCCCCTTGGTTTTTTGGTACTTAAAATTCTTGGCATTGTATTTATATACATATGCTCTATAACTATTATACAATAGCTCACAAGACATGACTTTGAATGTTATGGTTAAAAACAGTGTAAAGATTCTTGGCATTGTATTTATAAGATTTTTGATATTGTATTTATATGCATTTTTTTTGTAACTATTATACAATAGATCATAAGACATGACTTTCAAACAGGGTTATGGTTAAAAACACTATACTTGTAACAACTATGTATAATTATTTATTTTTGAATATATTTTTTATTTTTGTAACTATTTATTTTGGAATATATTTTTTATTACTTTCAAACAGGTTATGGTTAAAAACACTATACTTGTAACAACTATGTATAATTATTTATTTTTCAATATATCTTTTATTTTTGTAACTATTTATTTTGGAATATATCTTTTATTTTTTTACTATGGTACTCTATACAAAAATAATTTCCTTTAAAAATTCTTGACATTATATTTATATACAACTATTTATTTTTGAATATATCTTTTATTTTTTTTATATCTAAAAAAAATTCCAAAAATATTTTCTTGTTACTTTAGAAAAATAGTTCTAAGAAAAAAATATGTGTAAAAAAAAATATATCACATAAATAAATCACTTATATTCTTTAATTAAAATGGATCCTTACATTAGTGTCTACAATATTTCTACAAAATAGTAAATAGAAATCTACAAACTATTTTTGCATTCTTGTCTTCCTGTATTATAAAAGATATTTTATTTGAGGGTAAATAATATTACATGAGTGTAAGGATCTTTTCTTAATGCAACTAATTTTAGTAACATCAGATTTATATAAATACTTATTTTTCTTTATTACAACTAGTTATAGTAATTCAGAAATATAATAATATTTCTTTTTCTTTCTAGTAACTATCTCCTTCAAGATTCAAGATTACAGTTTTACTTTTTCTTGTCACCCCGGAGCCTAAATATTTCTTCCATAGGGACTGAAAATTGTATAACCCTTTCCAGAAAATTTAAAGTTTGACTCTTTCTCATAACCATCAAACTCATATCCTCTTCACAAGTACTCAAAAACATGCTCTATACTTATCTTTTATTCTGTTACCAAGAAGAAAAATACCTTGCCTAGGTCTATTTCCAAGTTATCCCTATCCCTAACCCTAGCCAATATTCTTGTTGTAACTTTGTGCTAGCTTATTCCCTCACATCCCACATCTTTGGGAGTGGGTTTAAACTTTTCTTCATGGAAAATATTTACTCTGGTGGTTTTTACCCATTTTCATTCTCCCGTGGAATAAAGATTTACTCTTTGTAACTAGATTCTCTAATCAATTTGTTTCTAGTAATATAAAATAAATTAAAATAATATTTACAAAAATATTCATCATCATCAATGTTTATGATGATATAATTTTAACACAAGTTTTTTTCCCAAAAATTTTTACAACATGAAACATCAAAAATTAAAATATATTAAAATATATGACTTCTTCCATTTCCCAAGTGGTCTCCTCAGGACTAAAGTGCTTAGTTCCACAACATTGGTCTCCTCGGGACTAATTCAAATTTACAATATCATCATGTACATACTTATTTAACAATGAAACATGAAATATATTGTGTACTTTCAAATTTCCTTGTAGTGCAAGTTGATAGGTCATTGGCCCCACTCTCGCGAGTACATCAAATGGCCCACAATATGTAAACTTCATACTCACTTCATACTCTTTCCGAATTTTATTGAACTCTTAGTGGATTTGACTTTAAGATAAACATGATCTCCTACATTGAATTATGTATGTGTTCTTTTCAAGTCTACAAAACTCTTTTTTCTATCTTGAGCACTTTTCAAATTATGTTTTTTTCTTTTTGAGCAATTATTTACATTTCTCTTAGCATATCTAGGCCCAAGATAATTTTGTCAATTAAGTTATCCAAACTAACAATCATTCGAAATGTCTTGCCATACATCACTTCAAAAGGACTCATTTTCAATAATGTTTGATAACCATCATTATGTGCAAACTCAACCACATAGAGTTAGTCTTCCCACTTTGTGGGGAATTCCATTACATACATTCGCAATATATCCTCTACAAATTGGTTAGTATTTTCAGTATGATATTATTTTGAGGATGATATATGATACTAAAATTCAATTGAGTGTCAAAACCACTAAAAACATTCTTTTGAAAATTAGAAGTATATTTCTTAAGTGAAAATTTATGCAATGTTTATATCTTTGTGAGTTGATTTTACTTGAATAAAGTGTGCTTCTTTAGTGAGTTTTTCTACTATTACCATTATAGAGTCATTATGTTTCTTGGTATTAGGAAGTCCTTTCATAAAATACAAGATAAGCACTTCCCACTTCCACTTAGGAATGGGTATTGGCTGCAATAATCCAACTAGGTGACATTGGTTAGATTTAACTTCTTGTCACTCAAGAGACCTATAAATATATTTAGAAACCTTTGTTTTCATTCGAGGACAAAAATACTTGAAAGTTGTTCTATTCTTTTGTTAACCAGGGTGATATAAATAAGGTTTCTTATGTACTTCATGCATTATTAAATTCTTTAATTCGGTGTTGTTTGGAACATAAAGTATGTTTTTGTATTGTACTAACCTTCACGATTACATCTAAATTTTGTTTCTTCTTCAACTTATCTATTATTCTAAAATTTTCCCTATATTTTCCTATAATTTTCATCATTTTGCTATGTTGATTTAATTATCTGTGCATTTAGTTTTCTATTGTGTATCTGCTATCTTGTTTTCCTTTCCTTTAATATGTTTTATTTCAAAATCATACTCACTTAAGAAATTTGAGAATCCTACATGTCTTTCATTTAATTTATGTTGATCGAAAAAATAATTAAGGATAACATTTTTATTTTTCAACAAAAATCTCCTACCTAACAGGTAGTGTCAGCACATTTTTAATGCATGTAAAATCGCGGGTAATTCCATATAATTTGTTGCACAGTTATTTTCATGAGGTTTCATCTTTCATGATTCATAAGAAATATCATGGTCATATTGTAACAATACACCTCCTAATCCCTCTAATGAAGAATCACTACATACCACAAAGTCCTTATGTGGGTTTGCTATGTTCAAGATAGGTGTTTTCAAAAATTGTTTTATCTTTTCAAATCTCTCTTGACATTTTCCAGTCCTTTTAAATTTGATTCCCTTTTTATGCAAAGAGGTTATTCGATAGGCAAGTTTTGAAAATCATTCTATGAACCTACGATACCCTATGATTCCCATGAAGGATCATACATCCAACAAATTCTTTGGTACTGGTCAATCTAGGATTTCCTTGACCTTTTCTAGGTCAACTAAGATCTCTTCTCTTGAAATTGCATGACCCAAATATTATACTTTATATGTATAAAATTCACATTTACTAAGCTTTGTGTATAGTTGATGCTCCCTAAGTGTTTGCAAGACCATTCTTAAGTGTTCTTCATGTTCCTCTTTGGTTTTTGAATAAATCAAAATGTCATCTATGAACATTATTACAAAATTGTCAAGATATTCTCTCAACATATTGTTCATCAAACAAATAAAATTAGCAAGTGTGTTTGTTAAATCAAAAGGTACCACTATGAACTCATAGTGTCCATATCTGGTTCCTAAAGAAGTTTAATGAATGTATTCCTCTTTAATCCTAACCTGATGGTATCCAGACTATAAATCTATCTTAGAAAATATTTTAGCTTCCCTAACTTGATCACATAGGTCATCAACGCAAGGTAAAGGATGCTTGTTCTTAATTGTAATATTGTTAAGTTGTTTGTAATCAATGGAGAATATGAAAGTTCCATCTTTCTTTTTAACAAAGAAGACTGGTGTTCCCCATGGAGAAACACTAAGTCTAATATATAGTTTATCCATCAGCTCTTGAAATTGCATCTTAAGTTTAGTTTTCTCTGGAGTATTCATTCAACACATGGCCTTAGACACAAGTTTAGATCTAGGTACTTAGTCTATGGTGAAATATATGTCCCTTCTAGGAGTTAGTCCTAGAATGTATTCTCGAAACACATCTGAGAACTCCTTCAGTATTGGATCCTTTGTTAACAAACTCTTTTCTTGAAATTTTAAAATATATGCATAGCATCAATCGCATAGCCTTTCCTTGGAATTATTTTTAATTGTAAGGCAGATATTTGTCTTACAAACACTCCTCATGGTATTCCTTTTACTATTCTACCTTTTCCAAAAACATTTAAGTAGTTAAAAAAAATTCCTCGATAATTTACAACAACTGAATATTTTTCCAGCGAGTCCATGCCTATGAGTAAATCATAATATCCTAAGTGTAAAATTTTAAGATCTACCTTAGTCTCCATTTTGTCCATAATTATTGTACAATATTTTACCAGCTCAACAAATTTTCATTTTGTTCCTCTAGCTAACTGAACTAGCCAATACTTCTTGTGTTTGATTTTATCCAATTTACATATTTCTAATACTATAGGTGAAATATAACTTATACTTGCACCAAGGTCTATTAAAATGGATACAAGTTCCTGATTAATTGTACCTTCTATCTCCATCATGGAGGATTCATGGTCATCCCATTGATTATATAGGGAAGCATTGATATTATGAATACTTCTAGAAATGTCATTTATTGTATGTTTTTATTTAGAGGACAATCTTTGTATAGGTAAGTTTCTTTGCAACCCCAACACTTAAGATGAATCATAATTGTCTCCCTATTTGTCTTGTTTACCAAGTTTGTAGGCTTGCTCTTATTATGAACTGATACACTTTGTTGTCCATTGAATCTCCTAAATGGTGCACTATATGATGATGGTCGAGGATGTTTAAAATGTTTCTTCCTATGATCAAACTTGTCCTTGCTTTTGTATTTCCATGACTTTGTATTTTTAGACCTCTGTTTAAATTAAGTGAAGCATAATTTATCATGCCTTATTACTTCATCCATTGTATTTGTATTAAGGAAACAAATTTGTATTTGTATGCTTGAGGAAAATTGTTCATGAACCATTGAACCTTTTCCTTCTCCTCTCTAAGGTAAGGTACATATCTCATTAGATTTACAAACTTTGTGACAAAGTCCTCAATAGTCATCTATCATAGCTTAAGATAATGGAACTCCTTATAATTTTCATCATAGTACCATTATATTAGATATTTGTTTTCCAAATATTTCTTGAATAATTTCTAGTTCAATTCACTACTCATAAGCTTACTAATTGTTTTTGTTTCCTACCAGCAAATGATAGCTTTACCATTCAATTGGTAA
>SNQJ01S0007267.1:44220-55712 GCA_010110895.2 Picea sitchensis | reverse complement strand
CCCATCTGGAACTAGCATATATACATAAATGTGCCCATTTGCAAACCAGGTACATATACATAAAACCTTTGTATGGACACCTCTCTACATTTCTCTCCGTGCGACTTGTCTTCCTCTAGGCCAAATTTTCCACCCTAGCAAAATTTATCTTTTCTAAAATCACCAAGCTATGCCTTCAATCTCTTTGGAAGAGGATTTATTATCCCATGTCTACCCTAGTACAAATCCTTAGGGACCTTAGATTATTTATTCTTCCAACTTTCAATTAAAAATATAATACCAGTTTCACTTAGGATCCAATTTAATATAGGTGGTTTGATCCATGAAAAACCAAACCACTACATTTCCATGAGAAGATCCAAAGTATACCAAATTCCTATTTATTATTATTAAGATAATAAATTATTTTGTATTTTGTAAATATAGTTATTAGTATTTTTATTTTATAACATTATACATCTAAACATTCAACTTTAATACAAAATAATTGATTTTTTAATAATAATATTTATTATATTCTATATTCTATATTTATTTTCAATATTGATCAAATAATATTATTTCAATTATTTTTATTATTATTTTTATTATTTTTATTATATAATTTTAATGGACATATTACAACAATACACTTTACATTTAGTTTTAAAATAAAAATTTAATAATGTTATAATTGAATGTTAATACAATTATTACATTTGGTTTTAAAATACAAATTTAATAATGTTATTGTTGAATGTTAATATAGTTGAATTGTCATTTTAAAGGAAGAAAAATATAGAGGAAAAAATACAAGATTGAGATTTATTTTAAATATTAATTTTTTGGTTTTGTTTTTTTCATTTTTTAACATTTTTATGTTTTGTAGTTTTTTTCAATGTTTAGAAAATATATATTTTTATTTATTTTTTATAAATTTGAAGAATTTAATTTTATAGATATATGATGATGATTATTATTAATGTCCACTAAAACTGAATTATACCAAATTTGTGTCTAGTTTGATTGTGACCTTAAAATTAGATTATTAAGCCTAAAAACCCTCTACATCCCAATATGAGAAAAATATTCATATAACATAACTTATTAAAATAATAATACAAAATACAAAATTATATATTTAAAAAATTATATATATATATATATTAAAAAATATATATTAATATGAATTTGTTTCGTTTAGATTTACTCTAACTTCAATTAAATTATATTACTTTAAAGCTCACATTATTAAAAATCAATTACTAATTTAATTTAAATAAAAAATTTATATGTATATTTTTTACAAGTTTTAATTTATCACCTTGTTATTCACAATAATAATATTAAAAAAAATAATTATTTTAATTATGATCATTTTATAAGAACGCATGGGTTTGGTAGTGATCATAATCATCATATTCTATGATTAGCACTAAAGAGAACGCCATTGCTTTATATTAAAATGTGATGAAGACAATGGAGTTATAAAAAGATTATTTAAATAAAAGAATGTATCTCATTTAAACACATGGGCTTGCCCTGTTCTCATCATGATCATATTATATGAACACATGGACTTGGTAGTGCCCATCATTATCATATTCTATGAATAGGAAATAGCTTGGACCATTGTTTTAGATTAAAATGTGATGAAGACAATGGAGTCCCCAAAAGATTATTCAAATAAGAAAATACCCATATAACCACATGGGCTCGCTAGTAATCATGATCATATCCTATGGTTAGGAGATAAGAGAAGGCCATCGGTTTATATTAAAAATTCTATGAAGGCAATGAATGATGAAAAATTGAGATCGCTTGGTGAGTCACTCTTAATCGTACTTGTATGGTGAGAGTTATAAATACAAGGAAAAGGTTGAAATTAGGTGAGAAAAGAAATGGAGGATATAAATTGATATGTTGTAAATATAGGAGGTGTGGGAAATATTTGTATTAGTTGTCAATTGGGAGTGCATGGTGAGAAGAGGAGGTTTAATTTAGTTTATTATTTAATTGGAATAATAAATGATAGATTTAATATTTTGGTATATTGTTTGAATATTTTTTTCAAAAATATTAGTAAAGAAAGAAATATTTAAATGGACAAATTTCTAGAATGTCAAATTAAATTTTAAATTAATTGATAAAATATTTCAATGTATTTGATCATGTTGCACTTTAAAGATATGAAGAGTTAATCCTTAAGAGGAGTTATGTGAGCTTAATTTGCATGCACTTTAAATATATGAAGATTTAATCCTTAAGAGGAGTTATATGAACTTAATTTGCATATTCCATCAAGTTGCATTTTAAAGATATGAAGAGTTAATCCTTAAGAGGAGTTATATTAGCTTAAGTTACATACTTTAGATCTCATTTAAGAATATATCATTTGACTAAATACAAAACCCATAGCTTATACAAGTACATTATGCTCTCTTTCTATTCAAGGGAAATTAAATGAACGCTAGAAATTTTCCAATGCAAAGGATAAATTGTTGAATCACCTTCATATAGTGTGGTCCTACAAACTTTCCTTAAGTTGAGAGTCTTTTTCTTGGCTGGTGATCTATTAGGGATTATACACTGAGGAGTGAATCTTGTATTTTGGGTTTAAGAAATTTGTTGTGTATGCATTGCAATCAACTAGAAATAACATAGACATGTTAGGTTTTTCAAGAATGTTGAGAGGACACTATGAATACAGGGTGGTTCATTTGAAATATATTTTGTTGGGTGAGGATGAATTCATTATATCTTTTTATTTTCAGGGAGTTTGGAATTGTATCATAGTTATTTTAACTTTGATATGATGTTTTATTTAGTAATTCTACTTTTTTCTTTATTACTTTCAAAGAGAAATGTTTTAATGAATTTAAGTTGTATTTTAAAATCCTTAGTACAAGTTTTTTTATTTATGTATGTAATTGTTCAATTGATACATGTTTTTGTTGAAAGTTCATTTATTAACTTTGCATGTCCACAATTATAGAATGGGGGCATTAATAGAGAAAATATCTATCATATTATTTTCCTATTATAAGAAACACTTTTCCAAATAATAATATAGAAAAAATAATTAAAATAGATTATTACTCAAAATAATAAATTATAATAAGTTTATATGTGGTGTAATAAGTTTAATGACAATGTGGTTTAGTGAATTTTTGAATTGTATATTGTATTCATGTAGTCATACTGATTTTTTTCAATTATAATTATGAGTAAGTTAGAACATGTTTCTCATGATTAATTTACAAAACCAATCATATTATAGTAAAAAGTTGGATAAATTGCAATAATAATAAGTCAATTTCTAAACCAAGCAAGTCACTTCCCCATAATAATGAGATAAGTAAATTTTTCAATTGTAGATTGTGATTATATAGAAAAAATAATTATCTTAATAACATAAGTATGACAATGTATTGAATCATAATTTAATATTAAATTAACAAAAAAATGATTATAATTAAGTTAAAGTTGAATTATCTATATACCCCATATTTATATATGATTATACAAATTAAGAATAAAATCTTTTAAAATTAAATATCTCTTGAATGTGTTATTAGTTTATAACTAAGTCAAACAAACTTATAATTAATTTAAATAAACTCACATGATAATGGAAAAATATAATATAAAAAATATAAATATAAATACATTTATAAATCTTTTAATATTACTAATATATTATTACAAATAAACAAGATTCTTACTTCAATATTAAGAGGTCACAAGTTCAAATTCAAATTCAAAGGGGTGGGGTATGTATACCTTTATAAATTTTACTAGTCAAATAAGTGGGTTAAGGAGATCTCATACACCAATTTGATGTCTAACTTGACCTTAAAAAATAGATTATTAAATTCTCTTTATACTAAGCCTAGTTAAAATGTCATTTTCTTTACACTAAAACAATAAAACCAAATATAAATATAAAATTATTCATAAATATAAATTTCATCTGAAATAAAATATTAACAAACCAATAACCATCGCGATTTCTATGCCCAACCCAAATAATCTGTCCAGCCTCTATTATTCTTCAACAGACCACATAACCCTTTACACATTGAAGTCCTTGATATTAAGGTGGAAGCATGATAAATAATTTTAATAATTGTAACACCGAAAAGAAGAGTTGATGTAGAGATTGTGGTCCTTGATGTTAAGGTGGAAGCATGATAAATAACATTAATAATAAGAACGTAAAGAAGAATTGATGTAGAGATCTGAGCAGTGTGGATCATGCTTGCATGTGCAAGCATATGGCCTGTCTCCCTAACAAGAAGGGTCCACCCACCTCTCCACCAACATTGAATCTTCACCTTTTTCCTAATCTATTCCAATGCTTTTAATATTATTCTCTAATTTCCTTCATAGTTTCCTTCACTGTGATTGATTGAGGACAATCCATGTTTAAAGTGCAGAGCATCCGAAGCAATGCCAAGAAAAAATTGCAGCATTGCTAGGGTTTACACAGTTGATCAGTAATCTCCATTCTCGGTTTTCAATATTAATCATAAGCAGCGGTCGTATATCTTCCGGTAAAATCATAAGCAGTCCCATGTTTTGTTTTGTTTGTATATATATTCTTCCTGGCTTCATGTATCAATTGCCGTGTATATATTCTCCTTGGATTTCAGTTTTATGAATTCCCGTGTATATATTCTCCTTGGATTCCAGTTTTATCGTATTGAGTTGTTGCACATTTTGAGCAAATTGTGAAATTTTATATGGACAGATAACACCCACAAATTATTTCCGTGCAATAATATAGCATCCTGGCAGATTTTTTTTTTCTATTAATCATAAAATATGATCTCAGGATTCGTGACAAGCGCTTTGAGAGTGATATACAGGAGAAGGCTGCTATCGGCCCTTCGTAAAATCGATGGCCTGGGCAGAGATAAGAAGGGAGAGTTGAATTTAGTGAAGCGAACGAGAAGAATCAAGCTTGCAGCAGGCTTATCTCTGGCCTTGACTTCTCACAGAACTGCTTGGAGCCAAGCTCTTATAAAAAAACATATTTCACAATTAAAGAGAGAGAAGCACCTTGTAAAGGAGATTATGGGAAAGAAGAGATTCAACGACGTGATAAAGATGGAGAGAAATGCATATTACTCTGAGCGTCAGCTTATGTTCATGCAGCAGGAGGGTTTTCATGGGCTCACTGGCATAATGAAAAAAATACATGAAGGGTCTCATGATCATGAGCAGGAATACAATTCATAAGATTATTCATAGGAAGAATGCAGTGGATATCTCTGTGAGGCTTTTTGCGTATAAGCTTATATTGAATTAGAGGACAAGGCAGTTCAAGAAACTGATTCTTGGTGGGTAATCCATAAACAGTTATTATTTATTAAGAGAAGCAGCTGATTACAGTTTGAGTGGGTCTAATGGTTAAGAACATGTGTTTCCTCCTAAGAAGTTACAAGTTCAAATCCAGAGAAGATAGGGTATATATAACTCTGTAGACTTTACGAATAGTTGAGGGGAAAGGATCCCTTGTCCCACAAACAAAAAGATCTCATATACCAATTTGATATAACTTGGTCGTGACCTTAAAAATAGATTATTATTATTATATTGTTTCTCTTATAACTCAAACACAAATCATGCATTCTCTTATATATCATTCTAAACAAGCCCTCTAATAAATACATACTCGTTTTCTATAAATAATCAAACCTGCAACTCATGAGTTGTCCAAAGTATATTATGCTATGAGTTGTCCAAAGTATATTATGCTGCATTTTGAGACTTATAGCATGGATTTCAATGGGCTGTCTAATATCCCATGCATATTCTACCCACAAAAGAGAAAACTCTTCAGCCTACATTATTGATTTTCAATAAATTTATCTGTTCTGCTATTTCTTTTTATTATTTTGTGCCAATTTCTTAGCAAAGATAGGCCACAATAACATATACAACCTTATACTATCGACTTTTACAGTTTGTAATGTTTATATTTATATATATAAAAGATTTATAAAGAGCTTTTTTTCTTTCACTATAATATTTTTCAAAATGTTGAATATATATTATTTTTCAAATTCAAAATTTAAATATATATTTTGCTTTCAAAATTTTACCATTGTTTTATGAATAACTAGTATTTATTACCAATGTAAATAATTTATTTTTAGTGGATAAATAGTATTTGTTACCAATGTACATAATTCATTTCCATCAATTTTTCCTACATGAATTTACTGATACGAATATACTTTGATTTATATATCGTATATCTCTACATATATAAATGTGTCACACTGAACTGATTTTCTTTCGTCTTCATGTTGCTTTGGAGTCCTGCCCACAAAGAGAGCCTAGATTTTAGATTTTAGTAGGGTTAATGCTTCACAAAAAAAAAAATTAGTCCCACATGTATAATATAATTTCAAATCTTTGAATTAAATATTTCATTTCTTCCTTTCCAAAGTTGTTCCATACTTTTGATATCTTAAAATTTCTAATTGATTCTAAAACGGATACTATTGAGCTAATGAAGTCTCTTAGAGAGATATATTTTTTTGTTGGGTAATCTTGTTTGCTTTAAGTGGTTTTTTATATACATTTTTCAATTTTTTTTTATCTTAATTTTATGTTTATTTTCAATTCTGATTATAATTTTGTGTTTATTTTCAATAAATAAATATATATAGAGAGAGATATTTATTTTAATTTTAAATAATCTATATATATATATATATATATATATATATATTACAATTAACTAAAAATAAACCTTTCAATTAAAATCAACCTCTTAAAGTTACTTTAAGATCAATTTGTGAAAGTTTTCCCACACACATCAATGTGATGATAGTGTTTCCAAAATGTATTAAATTTTTAACAAGAGGAAATTTAATAAAGTTTTTCTTAATATCTGAAATTTAATAAAGTTTTTCTTAATATTTGAAATTTAATAAAGTTTTTCTTAATATC
The DNA here is from genome assembly GCA_010110895.2 of Picea sitchensis. Classification (NCBI taxonomy): domain Eukaryota; kingdom Viridiplantae; phylum Streptophyta; class Pinopsida; order Pinales; family Pinaceae; genus Picea; species Picea sitchensis. The sequence goes on along the minus strand of SNQJ01S0007267.1, from coordinate 48,767 downwards.
TCTCTATAGCATTCTATTTGGTGTTGAATGGTTATTATTTTTTTCCTTCACTTCTTATTATGGGAAGTGTCTTACAATTTGGTGTGGGAAAACATTAGGTGATACCCTTACAGCTTGGCGTGGGAAAACGTTAGGTGATACCCTTATAGTTTGGTGCGGGAGAACATTAGGTGCATATATTGGTTGTTGGTATGTCTAGTTGTGTTGAAAATACACAAACAATGTGGTGGGGGGATGATAGGTTGGTACAATATAATCGTGGAATGAGGTGTGGGAATAGGCGGATACCATTGTTTAGTTGGAAGCTCTATGGCATTTAATATTTCTTAGTTGATAGAAACAGATATTAATTACTTCTTCATGAATGTATTTGTTGATGCACCAAATGAATAATGTCATATTTGTTGTACATATAAAGAATAATTAAGACTATGAATTGTGAATTCGTCCTTCAAAATTCTTTTAGTGCAAATTTTCTAGATTTGTGCAATGTTGGATTTATGCAAAGTTAAGGTAGTATGATAAGGAACATTTTATTTCTATTGTGCACATTGTAAGACTTGTGGATGACATGAACAGTAATAGGTATTGTTCAATCTGTGATTCAGAATCCATGTTCGTAGTTGATTTGGCGAGGAATGTTTGTGTATGTTTACAGTTATCTTGAAAATTGTAGAGTTGGTATCATTGTATTATTCTTACAATTAAAGTAGATTTTGTTTTTATTCATTTCCAGAATTTTGATGCCAAAGTTGTTGTGATCAGATAATTGCATTTGAAAAGGACAATTACAATTGATGCAAAAACCATCAGTTGAGAGAGAGGTTAGATGCAACTTTAAATTATTTTTCGTAATATATGTATATATATGAAAATTAATTTGAAAGTCCACTGTGGAGTAAACCAGGTCATAAGGAGAAGTAGGATTAGGAATGGATGTGCAATGTTCTTGCATAGAATGTTAGGTGAAATTTAATTACATAAACTTTGAACACATGTGTCGTGAAAGATAATTTTCTAGAAATTTATTCATGTAAGTGACGAGAAGGTTTGCTAAGTTAGAACAATGTCGGCCTAATTTTTGGCCAAAATGATATTCATAGTTAGCAAGTTTTCCATGTTCAGAAGTTGTGGGGAAGTTAGAAGGAAAATGGTGTCAAAGACCAAAAAAGGGCTTTTATTTCTTTTTTAGTATAAGTGTTGTCTTATGCTCAATCTTCCTCCATACATTATTTGGGACATTTTTTTCTTTACTTTCAGCGTCACGAGTCCCAATTATAAATGGTGATCTTGGTTTTCATCATCTTTTGCTCATCATCTCTTTTCATATGACTTCCACGATGCTTGTAACTAGCATGTGGTTCAAATGTTATTGCATGTTAAAGTTTTCAAGTTTCCATTGGTCCTATCTCGGATGGCCAGGTGTTGTGACCTTGTTCCAATAACACATGCTAGGGTACCATTGGGCTACTTCTTATTGAAGTGGCAATCCAGTTGTCATTCAACTTTAGCAGTTAGCCATATGTGTCATCACTAGACCAAATGTTGTGATGAGAGGCTTGTTTGTGGGGGCCACAGTTAGCCATATGTGTCATCACTAGACCAAATGTTGTGATGAGAGGCTTGTTTGTGGGGGCCACGGTCATGTGACACATCATTTCCATGTCATTGTGTTCATGCTCACACTTGTTTATGATGAAGGAAGGGAACCAAGGGTTGGAACCCTGTGTCATGAGGGTGCTAGGACAGGAACCATCATGCTTGAGAGCATCACCTTTTCCCTGTGTATTGGGGACATGTCCATATAGGTTTTTGTCTTCAGTGTTCAATATTTCCATGTGAGAAGGAAGATGACTATAATATTCTTTATTTTGTGTTATTTGTCTAATGTACTTACAGACGCATTATTGCTTTTGTTTCCAAGGGTAGTTTGTTGTGAATACGAAATGATGAAGTTGAGAATGTCGAAGCAAGAGCAGTAAAAAAGGAAAAGAAATTAGGTGTGCATTGTGGTATCTGCATCGTTATCTTTTTCTTCTTGTTTGTGGAATTTTCTAAGCATTGCTTGGAAATAACTTGTTCCACAAAATTTAGAAGATGAAAAAAATAATGGCCGTTGACAAATATCAAATGAACAGAGGATCGAGTGTAGATACCAACATCAACGAAGTGCTAAGTAACAACAGTGTTTTCAGATTACCTACATTTTCATACATTCATCAAAGCAATTCCCTCATTTGGAAACGCGCGGGGACTATCTATTTGATGCATTTCAAGTTATGTTGCATTTCCATTTTTCTTCAGTTGAGTTGCACCATGGCGTGGTGGATCACTTCCTCTTGTGCTGGCATAATGGCAACGTTGATGTGTTAGAATCATTTCAGTATGAATTGGCATATGAATTTTTGTATTTGTTGCATGGCATTCATGATGTTGGTACATATATTTCAAAGATGTGGTTATTTGCATCTGCGCACCAACCTGAATATGAAAGAGGGCTATGGGGTGATACGTTTTGCATTCGTTGGCTATCCAACTGGCTAAAGATATCTATCGCAGTTTGATCAGTAACAAGGAAGAGAAGGTACTTGTTATTCAACGAAAATACAAGTAGAGATCTGTATTACATCTCATTCCATGACATTAATCCTCTTGGTGGTCATTACAAACCATTTTTTTATAAAATATATTCCATATGCAATTTTGGAAGATCTAATACCTACTTGTCCCTCGTATGTAGAGAGATTGAATTCCATTGGAAACGTTGAATGTAGGGCATGCATATTCATGGATTGGACATAGAAGCAACTAGTACAACTAGTTTTGGCAAGAGTTTGTCACTTCACTCTGTTACTTGGTCACAACAGAGTTTTATGTGCAATCTCTAAGACTATACATTGTCCAGTCCTTTCGCAATGCACTTATAGGTGGAAATTGTAATGTCTTTCACTATTTTCATCAACATATGACACTTGATGTTATGAAAAGTGTGTGAGTAGGTGGGAGTTGGTAAAAGTATATGATAAACATGTCATCTCCACATGAAAAGGGAAATATAGAGGGTGGACCATTTTTTTTTCACTAGGAATCAATCATATTCGAAGTAAATATTCAGGTTTGGTCATCCATTACAGGTAGCATTGTCCACTACTACATTGTTGATTCAAACTCTGATAAAACAATTAATATTATGTCATTTGAAACAGACACATCACACATTCACTATGAACCATTGGTCCAATGTGAACCATTGGTAACACAAAATTACAAGGAAGGATGCACTTTGCATAGTAACCAAGTTGTAGTAAATGTGGACATGGTGGATGCAGGAACACTTGATTTGAGATGTAATAACAATTATATCGTGCTTCCTGTCGATATACTCAAACAAGATTGCTATGCATCTGGTAACGATTGTACATGAACAACAATTTCAACAGGCAACGATGATGCCTTCAAGGTATATCATCTTCGATAATTTGAAAACGTCACTAAAAATCCTAGACTTGCATACCACGAGCTGAAAAAAAAATCATATGTGCAAAATACAATTGCATTGACATATTATTTGTTGAAGACAAGAAACACATGGCCAATGCAGAAGGCCAACAAAATGTGCAATGCTTAGAACAACTAGTATTTCCAGGCATAAATTCAATTACCATCAAGTGAATACATTCAATTACCATCAACTGAAAAATCACATATGTGAAAGAAATAAAAACAATTACATTTCCAGCGCAGGCCACCGTCTTCATAGGAGTCCAAACATAAGGTTGCATAGGTCAAATCAAACTCTTTCCAAAGTCAAGAAACAGAAAGAACAAATACATGTTGACCATTTCCATGTACAAAAGAAAAACGCAAAGTTTATATGGAACAAATTAAAGACACGCCTAAGGTGACATGTGCAATTTGTGAGGGACTGCAAATATTTTCGAAAATGTTGAGTATATATTATTTTCCAAATTCAAAAATTTAAATATATATTTTACATTCAAAATTATATAGTATAAAATAAATTCAATTCCATTGTTTTTCTACATAAATTTATTTATTTATAGATATTATTTGTTACCAATGTACATAATTCATTTCCATCAATTTTTACTACATGAATTTAATGATACGGATATACTTTGATTTCTATATAGTATATCTCTACATATATAAATGTGTCAGACTGAACTGATTTTCATTCCTCTTCATGTTGCTTTGGAGTAAGACAGCCTAGATTTTGGTAGGGTTAATGCTTCACAAAAAAGTAAATTGTCCCACATGTATAATATAATTTCAAATCTTTGAATTAAATATCTTTATTTCTTCCTTTCAAAAGGTGTTTCATATTATTAATATCTTAAGATTTCTAATTGATTATGAAACGAATAGCTTTTCTAATTGATTATGAAACGGATAGCTAAAGTCTATTAGAGAGATTTTTTCGGTAATCTTAAACGGATAGCTAAAGAAGTCTATTAGAGAGATTTTTTTGGTAATCTTAAAGAAGTTTATCAGAGAGAGAATTTTTGGGTAATCTTGTTTGCTTT
>SNQJ01S0007267.1:2784-33869 GCA_010110895.2 Picea sitchensis | reverse complement strand
TTAGTTGTAGTTTGTTTTTGCTTATTGTTTTATTGTTTCTTTCTCTAACCTTTTACCTTACAGCTGTCATGCCTAGCAGAGCCCAACTGGGCATGTAAGCACTCATAATTTGCTCACACAGTGACGAATTGGGTGCAAACAGAGGGCTATGAGGTGATACGTTTTGCATTCGTTGGCTAGCCAACTGGCTAAAGATATCTATCGCAGTTTGATCAGTAACAAGGAAGAGAAGGTACTTGTTATTCAACGAAAATACAAGTAGAGATTTGTATTACATCTTGTTCCATGACAATAATCCTCTTGGTGGTCATTACGAACCATTTTTTTATAAAATGTATTCCATACGCAATTTTGGAAGATCTAATACCTACTTGTCCCTCGTGTGTAGAGAGATTGAATTCCATTGGAAACGTCGAATGTAGGGCATGCATATTCATGGATTGGACATAGAAGCAACTAGTACAACTAATTTTGGCAAGAGTTTGTCACTTCACTCTGTTACTTGGTCACAACAGAGTTTTATGTGCAATCTCTAAGACTATACATTGTCCAGTCCTTTCGCAATGCACTTATAGGTGGAAACTGTAATGTCTTTCACTATTTGCATCAAGATATGACACTTGATGTTATGAAAAGTGTGTGAGTAAGTGGGAGTTGGTAAAATTATCTAATAGACATGTCATCTCCACATAAAAAGGGAAATATAGAGGGTGGACCATTTTTTTTTGCACTAGGAATCAATCATATTCGAAGTAAATATTCAGGTTTGGTCGTCCATTACAGGTAGCATTGTCCCCTACTACATTGTTGATTCAAACTCTAATAAAACAATTAATATTATGTCATTTGAAATAGACACATCACACATTCACTATGAACCATTGGTCCAATGTGAACCATTGGTAACACAAAATTACAAGGAAGGTTGCACTTTGCATAGTAACCAAGTTGTAGTAAATGTGGACATGGTGGATGCAGGAAACTACCATAGCATTACAGGAACACTTGATTTGAGATGTAATAACAATTATATTGTGCTTCCTGTCGATGTACTCAAACAAGATTGCTATGCATCTGGTAACGATTGTACAAGAACAACAATTTCAACAAGTAACGATGATGCCTTCAAGGTATATCATCTTCGATAATTTGAAAATGTCACTAAGAAGCCTAGACTTGCAAACCACGAGCTGAAAAAAATCATATGTGCAAAATACAATTGCATTGACATATTATTTGTTGAAGACAAGAAACACATGGCCAATGCAGAAGGCCAACAAAATGTGCAATGCTTAGAACAACTAGTATTTCCAGGCATAAATTCAATTACCATCAAGTGAATACATTCAATTACCATCAACTGAAAAATCACATATGTGAAAGAAATAAAAACAATTACATTTCCAGCGCAGGCCACCGTCTTCATAGGAGTCCAAACATAAGGTTGCATAGGTCAAATCAAACTCTTTCCAAAGTCAAGAAACAGAAAGAACAAATACATGTTGACCATTTCCATGTACAAAAGAAAAACGCAAAGTTTATATGGAACAAATTAAAGACACGCCTAAGGTGACATGTGCAATTTGTGAGGGACTGCAAATATTTTCGAAAATGTTGAGTATATATTATTTTCCAAATTCAAAAATTTAAATATATATTTTACATTCAAAATTATATAGTATAAAATAAATTCAATTCCATTGTTTTTCTACATAAATTTATTTATTTATAGATATTATTTGTTACCAATGTACATAATTCATTTCCATCAATTTTTACTACATGAATTTAATGATACGGATATACTTTGATTTCTATATAGTATATCTCTACATATATAAATGTGTCAGACTGAACTGATTTTCATTCCTCTTCATGTTGCTTTGGAGTAAGACAGCCTAGATTTTGGTAGGGTTAATGCTTCACAAAAAAGTAAATTGTCCCACATGTATAATATAATTTCAAATCTTTGAATTAAATATCTTTATTTCTTCCTTTCAAAAGGTGTTTCATATTATTAATATCTTAAGATTTCTAATTGATTATGAAACGAATAGCTTTTCTAATTGATTATGAAACGGATAGCTAAAGTCTATTAGAGAGATTTTTTCGGTAATCTTAAACGGATAGCTAAAGAAGTCTATTAGAGAGATTTTTTTGGTAATCTTAAAGAAGTTTATCAGAGAGAGAATTTTTGGGTAATCTTGTTTGCTTTAAGTTTTTTTTTATATTTTTTTCTTAAATTTCTTTTATTATAATTTTATGTTTATTTCTTTTATTATAATTTTATGTTTATTTTCAATTTTGATTGTAATTTTGTGTTTATTTTCAATATATTATCTATTTTATGTTTATTTTCAATTTTGATGGTAATTTTGTGTTTATTTTTTACTATAATTTTATGTTTATTTTTAATTTTGATTGTAATTTTGTGTTTATTTTCAATATATTATCTATTTTATGTTTATTTGCATTTTTTTATTGTAATTTTGTGTTTATTTTCAATATAATAATAATAATAATAATAATCTATTTTTAAGTTCATGGCCAAGCTAACACATCAAATTGGTGTAGCCCTTTTGGATTTGAACTTGTAACCTCTTAAGAAGAAACACATGTTCTTAAATATATAATAGATAATATATGTAATAATATGTGAAATGTAAAAAAAATTAAATATATAATTTAAAAATACAATAGATTAATATAAATTTATTTTAATTTTAAAAATTATATATATATATATATATATATTATTTATATATTTATTTCACAAGTAACTGAAAAATAAACCTTTCAATCAAAATCAACCTCTTAAAGTTACTTTAAGATCAATTTGTGAAAGTTTTCCCACACACATCAATGTGATGATAGTGTTTCCAAAATGTATTAAATCTTTAACAAGAGGAAAGTTAATAAAGTTTATCTTAATATCTCTTTGGCATTGAATGGTTATTATTTTTTGCGTTGACTTAAAAAAAAAAAATCCAATGTTTAACATCTAATAAAGTGTTAATAATACTTTTTTTTAATAAAAATAAATAATAAAACCTTCACTTATTATTTCAGAGGTGACGACGGAGTGCATTAACGACTCTTCTTAATATTTATTGTGGAACAGATGTTACGGTACGGGAAGTGCCTTACAGTTTGGCATGGGAAAACGTTAGGTGATACCCTTACAGTTTGGCGTGGGAGAACATTAGGTGCATATATCAATTGTTGGTATGTGGGATGCGTTGCAGATAAAAAAACAATGTAGCTGGGGGTCGATAGGCTAGTACAGTGTAATCGTGAAATTAGGTGTGGGTGTAGACGGATACCATTGTCTAGTTGGAGGCTCTATGACATTTAATATTTCTTACTGGATAGAAACATATATTAATTACTTCTTCATGAATGTTATTATTGATGCGCCAAATGAATAATATCATATTTATTGTACATATAAAGCATAATTAAGACTATGAATTATGAATTTTTCCTTCAAATTTCTTTTAGTGCAAATTTTCTAAATCAGTGCAATGTTGGATCTATGCAAAGTTAAGGTAGTATGATAAGGAACATTTTATTTATATTGTGCAAATTGTAAGACTTGTGGATGACATGAATAATAATAGGTCATGTTCAATATGTGATTCAGAATCCATGTTCGTATTTTATTTGGCAAGGAATGCTTGTGTATGTTTACCATTATCTTGAAAATTGTAGAGTTTGTATCATTGTATTATTCTTACAATTAAAGCAGATTTTATTTTTATTCATTTTAAGAATTTTGATACTAGATTTGTTGTGATTAAATAATTGCATTTGAAAAAGACAGTTATAGTTGATGCAATTTATCAAGAAATTGAGGGAGAGGTTAGATGAAACTTTACATTCTTTTTTGTAATATATGTATATATATGAAATTTATTTTGAAAGCCCATTGTGGATTAAACGAGGTCATAAGGCAAAGTAGGATTAGGAATGGATGTGAAACATTCTTGCATAGAATGTTAGGTGAAATTTAATTAGACAAACTTTGAATAGGTGTGCCAAGAAAAACAATTTTGTAGCAATTTATTCATGTAAGTGACTAGGAGGTTTGCTAAGTTCAAACAATTTCGTCCTACTTTTTTGCCAAAATAATATTCATAGTTAGTATTTTTTCCATGTTTAGAAGTTGCAGGGAATTCGGAAGGAAAATGGTGTCAGAGACAAAAAAGGGATTTTATTGTTTTTTTAGTAGCGGTGTTGTCTTCTCCTCAATATTCCCTGATACAGTATTCGAGACATTTGTTTTTACTTTCAATGTCATGAGTCCCATTTAAAAATGGGGACCTTGGTTTTCATCGTCTTGTGCTCGTCAGTACTTTTCATACGATTGCCATGATGTTTGTAACTGGTCTATGGTTCAAATGTTGTTGCATGTTAAAGTTTTCAGGTTTTCATTGGTCCTGGCTTGTACGATGAGGTGTTGTGGCCTTGTTCCAATAACACCTGCTAGGGTATCGTCAGGCTGCTTCTTATCGAAGTGTCAATCCAATTTTCATTCAACTTTATAGGCTAGTCAGTTTTGTCATCACCAGACCAAATGCTATGATGAGAGGTTTTTTTGTGGGGGGCATGGCTTTGTAATACATCATGTCCACATCATTGTGTTCCTTATCACGTTTGTATGAAGGAAGGGAGCCAAGGGTTGGAACCCTGTGTCATGAGGGTGCTAGGATAGGAGCCATCAGGATTGCTAGAATCACCTTTTCCCTGTGTATCAAGGACATGTCCATATACATTTTTTTCTTCAATGTTCAATATTTCCATGTGAGAAGGAAGTTGACTATAATATTGTTTATTTTGTGTTGTTTTTTAGATGTATTACAGATGTGTTACTTATTTTTTGTCCAGGGATTGGTTGTTGTGAATACGAAATGTTGAATTTGAGAACGTTGAAGCAAGAGAAGTCAAAAAGGAAAAGAAATCAAGTGTTCTTGTGGTATCTGCATCATTCTCTTTTTCTTCATGTTTGTGTAATTTGCTAAGAATTGCTTGGAAATAACTTGTTCCACAAAAGATAGAAGATGACAGAAATAATGGACGTTGAGGACTATCAAATGAACAGAGGATCGAGTGTAGATACCAACATCGACGAAGTGCTAAGTAACAATAGTATTTTCACATTACCTGCATTCTCATACACTACAGGGAATTGTCTATTTGATGCATTTCAAGTTCTATTGCATTTCCATTATTCTTCATTTGATTTGCACCATGGCATGGTGGATCACTTCCTATTGTTCTTGTATAATGGCAACATTGATGTGTTAGAATCATTTTAGTATGAATTGGCATATGAAATTTTTTATTAGTTGCATGGCCTTCATGATGTTGTTGTGTATCTTTTAAAGATGCGGTTATTTTCATCTACAAACCAACCTAGAAATGAAAGAGGGCTATGGAGTGATACATTTTGCATCTGTTGGCTATCCAAATGGATAAATATATCTATCGCAGTTTGATCAGTAACAAGGAAGAGAAGGTACTTGTTATTGAACAAAAATGCAAGTAGAGATATGTATTGCATCTTGTTCCATGACATTATTCCTCTTGATCGTCATTACGAACCATTGTTGTATAAAATATCTTCCATATGTATTTTTGGAAGATATAATACCTACTTGTCCCTCGTGTGCAAAGAGATTGAATTATATTGGAAACATCGAATGCAAGACATGCATAGTCGTGGATTGGACATAGCATCAACTAGTACAACTATTTGTGGTGAGAGTTTGTTCACTTCATTTTGTTACTTGGTCGCAAAATAGTTTGATGTGCAGTCTCTAAGACTGTATGTTTTCCATTCCTTTTGCAATGCACTTATAGGTGGAAATCATAATGCGTTTCACTGTTTTCATCAACATATGACACCTAATTTTATGAAAAGTGTGTGAGCAGGTAGGAGTTGGAAAACGTATATGATAGACATGCCATTGTCATATGAAAATGGAAATATAGAGGTTGGAATATTTTTTTTACATTGGGTATCAATCATATTCGAAGTAAATATTCAGGTTTGGTCGTCTGTTACACGTAGCATTGTCCACTACTACATTGCTAATTCAAACTATGATAAAACAATTGATATTATGTCATTTGAAACAGATACATCACACATTCACTATGAACCATTGGTCCAGTGTGAACCATTGGTAACACAAAATTGCAAGGAAAGATGTACTTTGCATTGTAACCAAGTTGCAGTAAATGTGGACATGGTGGATGTAGGCAACTTCCATAACATTACATGAACACTTGATCTGAGATGTAATAACAATCGCATTGTGCTTCCCATCTATGTACTCAAAAAATATTATCATGCATATGGTAACGATTGTACAAGAACAACAATGTGAACAAGTAACGATGATGCCTTCAAGGTATCTCATCTTCGATAATTTGAAAATGTTTCTAGGAATCCTAGACTTGCATACCATGAGTTGAAACAAATCATACGTGCAAAATACAATTGCATTGACATATTCTTTGTTGAATACAAGAAACACATGGCCAATGCAGAAGGCCAGCAAATTGTGCATACTGCACAATGTGTAGAGATCATGCTTAGAATAAATAGTAGTTCCATTCTAGAGAACTAGTTTCATCAGGTAGATCATTTTCCAGCTCATGCACATAAATTCAATTACCATCAACTGGAAAATCACATACGTGAAACAAAACAAAAAACAATTATGTTTTCAGCATAGGCCAATATATTCAGAGGAGTCCAAACATAAGGTTCCATAGATCAAATTAAACTCTTTCCAAAGTCAAGAAACAAAAAGAACAAATACATGTTGTCCATTTCCATGTACAAAATAAAAATGCAACGGAAGTTTATATGGAACAAATTAAATAAACGCCTAGGATGACATGTGTAATTTGTGAGGAACTGCATTTTGAAAGGAGCAGTAAATGTTTTACTGAGGACTTGGAAACAAAATATATGGGATTAACATTGAATCAAAAAAAATTCATTGGTAGAAAAATATGCATTTCATGCAGGAAGTCACTCCAAAATGGAAAAATGTTGCAATTCGCAACACCACACCAAATAAGACATAATAAACCATTAGAATATGTAGGTACACTTTCAGAGATTGAAGAAAGACTTATGTCATTGTGAATTCCATTTACATATATTATACCATGGGGTTATAAACAGTCTCAAATGGGTTTAACGGAATCAATTATCAATGTACCTATCCATATGGATTTTTTGCAAAAAACATTGCCACAATCCATGAAAGAAAACCTCAAAATAGTTGTTGCCTTGAAATGACGTTTGTAATACAAGAATGCATACTAGACATGTAGAGTGCATGTGAATATTGTCATGAAATAATTGAAACAATTACCTCCAGAAACTTGTATATGGCCAAAAGCATATGTATAAATGAGGACTGTAATCATGTTCTTGAAGAAGAAAATTCCAACTCAATGCAAAATGTATAGACTAGTACTGAAACTGACTCAAATGATGAATCAGACAATGAAAACCCCACCAAGACTTTGATTCGTGGACTGATTGAGTCACAATGGTTCTATGACTTGCATGACAAGATCGTGGAGCTCGTGCCTATCGAATGTCAACGTTCGCTTAGAATTTTCAAGGATGAATATGCAAATCAAATGAACTTCCCGACATGTTTTTATGGAGACGTGCATGATGATGACACTACAAAAAAAATTAGCTATCAAAAAATAGTGAAATGGGAATTGTTAGAAGAAAGCGATGATTTCTCATGTCACATAACAAAATTGTTTTTCAACACAATGTGAATACTAATTGTGAAGGTGATTTCTTGCTTCTGGGTGTGAATAAGAAAAGATCAATTGTGTGGAAGGAAGATATTAGAAAAATATGTCAAATACAAAGAAAACTTAGAAAAACTATTGAAATCTGATATTGGAGACATATATTTCAAAAACATTTGGATCTCTCCTGATCATTTGCAACAAATAAAGAAGACATTATTTGCAATGATCCGTAAATTGGGTCCCCAAGCCTTTTTTTTCATATTTACAAGTGAAAAACATCATTGGAATCCATTAGTGAGTACACTAAATGAGTTAGACAAAAATGGAGAAAAGAGAAATCAAACTAATACATTAGAAGACACAGATATTGACTACCTCATAAGGAAAGACCCAGTGACATGTACACATTAATATAGACACAAAATTAACTCCTTAAAGAAAATGATATGTCATGATGATATGTTCTTCGAAAAAGTTTCTGACCATTACTTTGTGACAGATTTCCATAACAGGGGAAGTCAATATGAACACAGATTGTTGTGGATAGAAAATCCTCCAATATATGGAAAGGAAAGTAACATGCAAATACAAAAGTTTTTGGACTAGTACATTGTTGAGGGAAAGATATGGAATGATCTTACTCAAACATTTTCAGATCCTTCTTGGCTAAAGAAAGATAGGCAGGAATATCATCCTATGTTTTATAGCCATCAAAATTGGTATCCTAACTCACAAGTATTGTTTACAAGTGATTAGGTTGTCTTTTTTATAAATAAAAGCTTGCTGAAAAAATCATTATTTATGTGATTTCCTGAACATAACAGATGTTGAAATAAATATAGAGATAGAAGTAAAAACACCAAGTCAATAATCAAAATATATGAGACATAAAGCAATCATTTATTTCATTCCAATTCATCAAAAGAATCATTCTCTTTACAAAATTTCCTGAGGAAGTTTTGGAACAAAGTCAAACTTAGATGTCCCCGATGAAACATACAAAAGGACTTATGATCATGATTATGGATCACAGACATCAAACAATCAACTCTATCGTAAACCAAAAGAATATATCACTGTAATTCATTCCTTCGATCCTTTGACTGTCATAATACAGAACTTATCTTAACTATAATTAAATTTTAGGAACAGGGAGTGGATGGTGAATATGGGAAGGAGAGGGGAATTGTAATGAGCGGAAAATGAAATAATGGTAGGGGAAAAGAGCGAATATTGTTCGGAAAACCAATTTTGTAATACATAAAAACGGTTATGTATTCAATACAACTATTCCAACACCAATTAAACAATTATTTTGGCCAATTAAACCATTATTGTGTGTTAAAATTCATTTGTTGTCCCACATTCAAATTCCTTAAAACTTTCAATTAACACAGAATATAATTATACTCAGAATCGTCATGACTTTCACCCATATTGTTTACAATAATTCGGTTCCTTTTCATTTCCTTCCCTTTTATATTTAAAACAAAATTCAAGGAACACGCAGTCATACTGCTTCAACTCTGTTCATCATAAAAACATCAACCACTGCCCATAATTTAATTTCTCAAATCAAACACAAACACAGGTCTCTCCAAAGTTGGACAGACTCTTTTAAAACATGCCTGATCCCATTCCTTTGACAAATTTAACAATTAAATTTGTAATGAAATCATACTACCAAAACCCCATGCTCATCTTTGATGGTACAATAAAACCAAACGATGCATGATGTCTATAAATCATACATAGTAGACAGCTAGGCCACGATTATCAACTCTTCAAATTTCAATAATCCTCATCGGGAAAATTAAACACACAGCAACATAAACCACCACTTTAATTTACACCACATTGTAGGAACACACAGACCAACCCATAACGCAAGGAGGAATTTGTGTGACTATGTATATCCAATTACTCCCAATCAACCATTTAAACAATGTTGAGTTATCTATTCAACTGTCATAATAAAAGAATGCAGCGACTATATACCAATTATCATTTCCAATCACAACTCTCCAATCAACCTGATCAAACAGAGATGAGCCAACAATCAAAACCATTGTCAATACTTCTAAACCAACTTAACACAGTCAACAAGATGCCCGAAAGGGTGCAAGTGGTTTAGTTTACCAAAATCGGGCTCTGTAACTAATGAATCAAAATAATCAAGGGTTCGCTCGGTGGAAACAAACATAGGGAGATTGGAGGTTGACCTTATCGACAGTAGGTGAGAGACCCTCGAGACAAGCATGGTGGAACCATAATCCTTATAACCCTTAACTTGCAAGACAGGGTGACAGTTCGACACCAGGTAGGGTAGACCATGATGTAGAGAAGAGATTTCTCACTGGCTAGTAACCAACACCAAGAACACACAGAGGCATAACCCTTGTGTTTTTCCCCAAAATCCGAATAATGGTGATAGAAATGCAGACGTTGGGTACTACCAATCAACCCTAAATCAAGATTCTTGGCATAATAGCCACCCATAACCGACTGTGCAGATACCAATAATGTAAAATGAGCCCACGACTAAGTGGAAAACGATATACAGTGACCAAAAGGTGGTTCAAATTATACACAGCAACCCCATAGCACCAAATACAACCAGGTGTGGTTACAATGACTATGAGGAGACGGCCAACAAGGCTAAATAGAATGAAACCCTCCAACAAAAACCCATAAAGACAAAAGAGATCCATCACTGCTTCCACCACACAAAACATCCAATCGCGACTTCAACCATCAATTTTTCCATTTGCAATGAATAACACAAACAACCATTCCAGAGAAAACACCATGCGTTTACACAGTTGTCAGCCTCAAGAAAACATAGACCAATACATTATCGAGCCAACGTTCATTTCATACACAGAGCGAGTTCATGGATGAGCGAAAAAAACATACCTGTAACCAAATGTCCTTAAAAATGTGAGTCGGGTCGAGTAGTTCCTTCCATGCCTGAATCTCGGAGCTTAACCACAACAAAAACCAAATGAACAATAACCATGCTAGGGTGATGGCCAGTGGAAGAAGTATGGAATGATGTGCATTTACTGTATGTCGCTTCCATCCTCTATCTCATTCAATTATGTAGTACACGATAGCCAACCAACCATTTATCCATGCCATTAATCCATGCATCGAAACTTGCACACATTGCTTGCCAATTTCACCACCTGGTCCATATTAACCACTGCCAAAACCATACTATAACATATATCACATGCACCCCATATAACTCAATAAAATTGTATATCCACTAACATTTCTAGTTAGGACTAACATCAACTTCTTTAAATTTCAATTGCACATAGCATAGTTTCCTTTTCTTGGATTTATTCCAAGTCTCTTTCCATTGCTCTTGTTTCTTGTTGTTACTAACATGTGTTTTGTGCAAGTGTAACAGATAATAAATCATGGAAACATTATCAAATGTAACAACAGTAAATATATGCCACTTCATACATATAATTTAGATCTTAGAATAATGAAATCATCACATAAAGTGCACTATCCGTCTTCCATCTGTCGTAAATAAAGCCAAGATTTCATCATAAATCATGTAGAACCCTGTAAGTATCACCGAAACAACAACATAAAATGTGTAATAAGACTATCTATGATCCTCCAATCTACAAGGGGGTCCCACCTACTAGTATTATATATCATTATCTTATTTTAAATAATAGGCTTTAGCAATACTTTGAGGGGGAAATCCTTGTTGCGATTTTTATCGTCAACAAAATGGCAATTCCACAAGGAAATTTGTTTCCAACATATTAAGAACTCAGAACACATGGTCTCATAGAACAGGAACAGTGTATCAAGAAGATACAACCAGAATGATTATGCAACAGGGGGAAGTGAGCAGATTTAATGTAAAAATGACCGGGAATTTAGGAATAACTCATGAAAAATGTTAAGTATGAGGGGGTTTATCCCTGTATGCCTAATCATTCAACCAGAATATTCTCTTTACTTCAAGGAGAAAAATGTATGGACTTTCTCTTTTAACTCTCAAATGGATGAAGAAATGGAAAGAAGAAGCAGAAGATAACCAATTTCTTTATAAGACAGCAGTGAAAGAAGATAACAAATTCAAGTATGCTTTCAGAGGTAACATCGTAATAGATGTGTAATCTTGATTTTTATTGACTAAAAATACCTTGTAGGAGTGTCAATGTGACAGAACTGATCCAACAACTTATTCTTGACCAAAATCAAACTAAAAGGACGAAAAGCAGTAAAACATGACATAAATGGGATTATAAAATTCAAAACAACAGAAAATAAAAATACAGAATTGTAAAAGCAATAGGAAGCTTATCAAAAGGAAAGCATAAATTAAACTACTGTAAAAGTAGAAATTAAAAACAACGGAAAAAATGAAAGAAAACTAGACTATTAATATACAAAAAATCCAAACAGCGTTAAAACTTTTCAAGTGGTTCCACGTAAAGTTTCAAGTGAGAACCATTAGTGTTGTAGGAAAACAATCGCTCCTGTAAATATTTTAGAATGTAAGAGTTAGTACCCAGGATAAAAGCGATCTTGAAAGGACCCAGCCATAAATTTTGAAACTTTGAGACAATTGGTAGCCCTTTAAACTACACGATTAGATCATCAAGATAAACATGAATAATCTTACCGATCAAACCGTTGAAAATTAATTGCATAGGTATTTTAAAAGAGGTACTTTCATTAGATAAGATAGAAGGCATACGTTCATAAGAAAAGGTACCCCAACAAGTAATAAAGGTGGTTTTATATTTATCTTCCTTTTTTACCTTAATTTGATTGTAACCAGAAAAACCGTCAGGTAAGGACATCATCTGTGACCCTGCGACTTGCTGCAAAATCATTTCCATGTTAGGGAGAGGAAAGTGATATTTTATACTATCTCGATTTAATGCGTGAAAATCAATGCATAATCTGATATGACCGGTTGTTTTCCGAACAAGAACCAAATTGGAAACACATTCAGAATATTTTACTGGAAAGATGATTCCATCTTTCAAGATTTTTTCCAACTCCTTTCGAATAGTTGCTTCCAGTGCAGGGTTGATCAGTATTTGTTTTTTCCTAATTGGTTTCATGCCTTCCTTTATGGGGATGGAATATTGTATAAGTCTAGGATCAAAACCACAAATATCCTCATAAGACCAAGCAAAAACATCTTGAAATTCACCAAGTAGCTTGGCAAACTTCATTCTCTCTTCACCAGAACATTGGGCACCTATTTTAACATTCTTTGGAGACTCGAGTGTCCCAATGTTCAAGGATATGGTTTCACCCACCTTCCTTTTCGACTCCTCTTATTTTTGTTTCTCTTCATTGCCTACATCACTCGATGAAAATGATCTCTCTAGAGGAGTCAAGCCCTTAGGAATCTTGTTATCTTCTATGGATATAATTGCCTTTGGATTATAAGGTTCATTTTGAATAAAAGAACAAATGCTCGCATCGCTAAGGAAGACCTGAAAAGATTCTATATTTTCAAGGATATGTGGACGATATAGAGATTGGAAAGTACAATCAGGTCTATGTGGTAGAAGTTGTTGATTAGGAGAGGCTGCAAAAACAACTAATCAATCATCCATTGAGTTCAATTCCCTCTTAACATGAGTGATGTTTAAAGATAATAGGTTCGAGATAAGTTCCCAAATAGTTTGGGTGTATCGTTTCATAAACTTGTTGCTAGGAAAATAAATCTTATGTACAAGGTTCACAACAAGCTTGGAATCTCCAAAAACCGAAAGGTGACCACAACCAAGATTATAGGCGTTTTCAATTCCTAATAATAAAGCTTCGAATTCAGTGACATTGTTTGTGCAAGCAAACTCCAACCTGTAAGAAAAGTTATGAATTTTCCCCATAGGAGAGTACAAGATTATGCCAGCTCTGTTACCTTCACTAGAGCATGAACCATCAAAGTACATGTGCCAAATACCATCATCTAAATCAATTTGTTCCAAGGGAATGTTATCTTCCTCAACAAATATGGAATACACCCCTAGGTCCTCCTCGATATAGTTCACATTCAGTTGTGGGACACTCTCTAGGTAAGGTGAAGTCCTTCCCTCTGTAAGGACTATAATGTTTTTACCATTCTGAGGAACGGATAAGTGTGTCTCATGGAGTGAAATGTATCCACATCAAAGATTGTCAATCTCTTCCTAAGATGATTGAGTAATTTCTTACTGGCATATAAATTACCTGAATACTAAGGGTTGTCCTTATTTCAGGGTGTGCGCACAAAACTAAAGTCACGTCTTTAATGTCACTTATGGTCGTTTGTTGTAGACTATTATAAGAGATCATGTTCTTGGCGTTTTCATTTGTACAAGACAAGCCTATCTCTTCCATAATAATCTTTGACATTACACTTGGGCTCAAACGGCCATCAATGAGGCAAAAATGGGCGATCTTATCTATAATCTTTACTGGAATATAAAAATGGGTATTTTTTACAGGGTATCTAAAGTTATGTACGCCTACTTTATTTATAGATGAATCCTCTTCATTTACCTCTTCAAATAGGTTGGTTACAATGAAAGCTTTTCCTTCCATGAATTGTTTTAGATTCCTTTGTTGTTCAAGGATGGAAACCATGTCTAAAAGGGTGGCATCTTCTTTGATGTTGGCCAACTGATTTAAGATATTGTATTTGGAAGAGGGGAGAGGGGAAATTGTTCCTTGACTGTCATGAACCTTAGGAATTTGAATAGTAGAAACTGGTGAGGATGAGCTCAGGCTAGAAGAATCGCGGGGAGGATCATATTTTCCTTTGGGAGCATAGGATTTGTTCCTAGTATTGATGATCATGACATCTTCTGGCTCTGCAAAATCTAGGACAGGGATGGTAGTTTCTGGTCTTTTACCAAATATCTTATCTATGGCGGTCTTCCTTACCTCACATGTGGTTTCCTTGTGGTGTTCCTCGCAAAAGTTACACCAAATTTGGGGCATGATATCTTTAGGATGAAAATTATTTTCAATTGGATTTATAAAGGGGGGGGTGCAGAAGAGGATGAAGCTCCAAGGGTGAGAGGGGAGACAATTCCCTTTCGCTCATACGCTATCATACGATTATTCATGTCTTGTACAAGATGTAAGAAGGCGGACATGTTTGTTTGTTTAATCAATTCTCCCTGAGGAAGACATGTTCTTTAAAGTTGTTCTTCATACTCTAAACAAGTATGCAGAGTGGAATTAAGGTTATCAATGGTTTTTTCCTCAAGCCTATGATGATAGGGGGAAGGTAATTCATTTTAGTAATGCATGAAAGTGGCTTGGTTCTGTGGTCGAATGAGTTCAGGGATTTGATTGTATAATTTAGTGAAATGCAAGTTAAAGGACTTGATGGTCTCACCATCCTTATAGGTGATGTTATTGTACTCATGTAACTGCTCAGTTGGGATTTTATATTTCCCATAGGTGGATTTGAGCCAATAGATTAACTCCTCCCAAGTAGACAGAATCTTAGGAGGAAGTTCAAAAAAATCGACCGCAGCCTTTCCTTCCAAGGAATTGATGAATAAGTGCATGCAAGTATCATTGTCATTGGCTCCTATGTTGTGACAAGCATTATAAAATGACACCAAGTGTTCATTTGTAGTGACAGTGCTATTCCCCAAAAACCTAGGAAGATTCTCTTTGAATTTAGGAAATGGACGAGTAGTAGGTGCTAGTTTAAGAGGAGAGGAAACATGCCATGTTTTGGTTGTGGCATCTTCTTCAAATTGGAAAATCCCATACTTTTTGATGAATTTGGTGGGATTTGTGGTAGATTAGACAGGGATGTTGTGGCTATATAAGAGACCAATCACTGATGAAGCTGAATATTGAGAGGAGGAAGTAGTTTCAGTGCCTCCAGATCCACCACTAGATGTCATATTGTGGATGATAGGTAACGGAGAGAAAGAAGAACTGGATGAATCAGACAAAGTTCTCCTTAGATCACTTTGTTGGGTTGATAACACAACGTTCCTTCTTCCTATTTCAGAAATAGGATTAATTTTGGGTGATAAGCCTCTTCTTGTCCTAGAAACACGAGAGTCTAAGGAAATGAAAGCAAGGCCATAACTGAAGTAACAAGAAGGTTATTTCTGATTTCTAGGTTGTCTACGTCTAGTTCCCAATGTTCTTGGGCACTAATATCTCGTTCAATTTCTTCCCATGAATGAATAAGCTCATCCTGAGTATTAGCAGTGTTTGAAATGGTGTTAAACAGATTCAAAGCAATGTTGGTCTGATCTTGAATATTGAGCTCAATATTAGGTTTCCTTGCAATAGGTACAGTCATTAAGAAATAAAACAGTCAAAGAATCAATATCAGAAAATTAGATGTATTCGATGATAATCAAGCATAAAAATCAACCAGAGAGATATTGAAGATCTCCCCAGTATGGTCGCCAAATAAATGTTGAGGGAAATATATGGAATGATATTACTCAAACATTTTCAGATCCTTCTTGGCTAAAGAAAGATAGATGGGAATATCACCTTATGTTTTATAGACATCAAAATTGGTATCCTAACTCACAAGTATTGTTTACAAGTGCTTAGGCTGTCTTTTTTATAAATAAAAGCTTGCTGAAAAATTCATTATTTATGTGATTTTTTGAACATAACAGATGTTGAAATAAATATAGAGATAGAAGTAAAAACACCAAGTCAATAATAAAAATAGATGAGACATAAAGCAATCGTTTATTTCATTCCAATTCATCAAAAGAATCGTTCTCTTTACAAAAACAATTGAGGAAGTTTTGGACCAAAGTCTAACTTAGATGTCCCCGATGAAGCATACAAAAGGACTTCTGACAGAAAGTAAAAAAATGAACTTTAAAATCTGGATCATCTTGCCACAAATTGCTTCCCACTCGACTCTGCACAATAGCCTTTGTCAGTCCTGAAATCTAATTCACAAACAGACAACTCTACATAGACTATCAAAGATAGATCAACACCTCTGAAAAAAAAGTGTTTGAATGATATAATTCATCCATGAATCTTTATGTCTACAATAAGACCCTGCTATCATAAAAAATAATTAGGCATCTAATGAATTAAGGAATGAATGAAAACTGAATTATCTCAACAAAACTCAAATTGAAAACCTTAGTATGCTTCTCCTTCTATTCTCCTCTTGTTCCTCCTTTTCCTTTTTCCTTTAAGCAAATTAGAATTGGTTGAAGTAGTTGAACTAATTCTTTAGTTAAGTTAACTAAAACTCCACCAAATTTTTAGTTAAGGGGTAAAAGTAATAAAATCATAATAAGGATTTTAAATAAATAATAACTAATAGGTGGGACCCCTTGTGACTCCCTTTAGTTCTCTAAAAATGATAACACAACTAGTTAATCAAACAAAACATCCCTCCTTGTGACTCCCATCATCATTTTCATATTTTGACAATTTATATCAATGATAATTGAAACTATTTCCAAAAATGTATTAGCCATATATCCAAAAAATAGTGTGTTGTCCAAAATTTCAAAAGTCAATTGTTCTCAACAATTGATAAACAAAAACTTAAAATACATATTTTCCACTCTAGGACGCAATCCTTCCCTTGTTGTTGTTGTCACCTTTTGATCTCTCTGAATTTTCCTTAGGCTGTGTGGAGCCTTTAGTCCTAATCTCACTAATCACATGAGAGCAATCATCTCTCAAATGCATGTGGGAGGACATGGATTTATCAGAGTCATTTGAGGGTGAGGAAGGGGCAGCAGTGGCTTTTCCTTTTTCATGGGCATGGTGGGCCTCGATTTTTAACCTTTTTCTTGCATGGGAAGATTGTACTGGTAAGTGGATAGGGTCAGCTTGGACAATTTGATTTATAGGTGAAGGAGAGGGTAGAGACAAGTTAGGCTAGCCAGGATGTTGGGAGACTGCGGGGTGGACAATCTCTTGCCATCCATCGTTTTCGGGGACTTCAGGTTGCAGTGAGACATGAGGAGGCACTGAGATACTAGGGACCTATGGGGCTTGGAAGGAAGGCATTTTAGGTCTAGGTTGGACCACTCCTTTCCCAATCCAGCTTGAAATAGTTGGCCTAACTCTTGTGAGTCTGCATCAAAGTGTATAGAGAATCTTGGCCTTCTAGGGCCCCTGTTCCAATTTCCTCTACCTCGGTTACCCCAAACATGGCCACCTCTGCTAAAAATGTTCATTCCTGTATGCATAATTGATTAGAAAATAGTTTCTTTAACAACCATACATGACAACTCTTTTAAATATGAAATAAAATTTGGCTCAGCAACATATCAGACTCATGCAATCCAATTCATACAAATCATTTAATAGTTGTCAATGAGAAGGGGGTGAACAAGGGTTATGGGATATGCAAGGGGTTGTATGGAGAAAAAAATGTTAAAATGAGTGGGAAAAGATCATGATTATGAATCACAGACATAAAACAATCAACTCTATCGTAAACCAAAAGAATATATCACTGTAATTCATTCCTTCGATCCTTTGACTGTCATAATACAGAACTTATCTTAACTATAATTAAATTTTAGGAACAAGGAGTGGATGGTGAATATGGGAAGGCGAGGGTAATTGTAATGAGTGAAAAATGAAATAATGGTAGGGGAAAAGAGCGAATATTGTTCGAAAAACCAATTAAGTAATCCATAAAAATAGGTTTGTATTCAATAAGACTATTCCAGCACCAATTAAACAATTATCATGGCCAACTAAACCATTACTGTGTGTTAAAATTCATTCATTGTCCCACATTCAAATTCCTTAAAACTTTCAATTAACACAGAATATAATTATACTCAGAATCGTCATGACTTTCACCCATATTGTTTACAAGAATTATGTTCCTTTTCATTTCCTTCCCTTTTATATTTAAAACAAAATCCAAGGAACACACAGTCATATTGCTTCAACTTTGTTCATCATAAAAACATCAACCACTGCCCATAATTTAATTTCTCAAATCAAACACAGACACAGGTCTCTCCAAAGTTGGACAGACTCTTTTAAAACATGCCCAATCCCATTCCTTTGACAAATTTAACAATTAAATTTACTGTAACGATCCGTCTTGTTACGACAACCATTCTAGTAACAGGTGCAAATTTTTTTGTGTGTGTGCGTGTGTACAGTGAGACAACTGCAGTCTACTCGACTCTGCGCCATCGCCTGACGACGATGCGACGCAACTAGGACGAACATAAGAATATGGTTTTCGTCAATGATAATTAGTAATACGATGAGACAAGCGCAGTCTGGAGCGCTCTGGCGCTTCATCGCTACGGCGATCTTGACGCAACCGGGATGAACATAGGAATATGACCAGGACGAACGATATGTAAACACATGCATAATGATGATCACACGACAAGTAAATTGACTTCTAAATACGACTGACCGTCCGCCTGTCCTACCCTGCAATATTAGGACCTAAAATATACATAAGCAATGCTCAAGCCAGGTTTCCCATCGTCTTTAACCATTTGGGTCTGCGGTATTACGAAGGAACATGGAGATTGTCTACATCATGACGCCATCAGACCAAGCAACTAAGTGAAAGAAATCGATGTAATATAAATAAGCAACCGCGGTAGTATCTGGGCGACCTTCCACTGATTATGTCTCAATGTTATCAATAGATTACACATCTTTAAAACTGGACGACCACATCATAACATCCTCAAGGCGAAAACGTCAATAGAATAGAGGTCATGCATCCAACTCTAATCCTTGCATTTGGTTGTATGGTAAAAGAAATACAATTCATTTGCGACGATATATTACAACTCGAAATTTAACCAACATGTTTTAAACATTTAACAATATTTAACTCTATTACTATCATCATCATAATTAACCACTACAACATATAAAATTAAAATGAGGTCATCTAAATCAGTGATACTATTCAACACCATAACTAACCATGACAATATACCAATTTAAAATGATGTCAACCTAATGAGTGATATTATTCAACAATTATCTCTACAAATTGAATGAGGTTAAGTTTTCCTTTATAAATATAACTCTATTTAATGTAACTTAATATTCAGGTACATTCATTAGATCATTTGCATGGAGGAAATCTAGATACTTTTATAGCTAGTCTATAGTCTTGTATTGTGTCTCAGTTGATGTGACACTTGTTCCAATATCATAATCAACGTGGCAACTACAAAATACCGGACATTTCACATAACAGTACTTGTAAGGGGCTACATTGGAAGGGAACTCTCTCACCCTTAATGATGGCATGATCAAGATCATCATCAATTACAAATGTTGATATATACCCAAATATAATTATAAATTTAGGAACATCAAATGAGAATATCCGAGTACATTCTAATTAGAATTGGCAAACAATGTAATGACCCTAACTAGAATTACAATAGTTTAGCATCCATAAACACAACCTAATCTTGAAACTTGTTCCCTTATGCCACGACTTCGTTAACCTTTTGCAATAAATATCCTCCTATTTATGTGATCTCGATTTGAACTAAGGGTATAACCATTTCCATTCGAAACTGCAGAAAATATTTTTATAAGTCCATGAAGTACGCATAATTTTTAATGAAACTTTAAATGTTTTTATTTTATGAAGAGTTTAAACCAAAAGGTGTTATCCATGTTATTTTACCCTACTTTACATAAGGTGTAAATGCAAAACTATGGTATTAGATATCGTACTGTAAGCTATTGTCGTGTTTTCGTATATATTTTTAGTTTACCGCTTTGTTAAGAAGTAAATATATTGAGAATTGAAAAATAAAATAAAATTGTAATGTATTTCATTGTATACATAACAGGATTCCTGAAGGGACCCAAATGAGTTAAGGAACGCGTCCGTATTTAACTACTATAATTAAACGACCAATTGAACGATAATGAACAACAATATTAAACGAAATTTTTAAGGGTTAACATCGGTATTTACAACGATAAATTAAACAGTGATTTTAAACTATAACCTTAAGGATAGCACCGGGGTTTTAACGTTAAGATAACGGTTGTAATGACGATTAATGTTAAGGACAGAGTCAGTAACTAGAAACGATAATTTAGGCAGTATTAGAATCGGAAGGCATCAGTAATTAAGGGTGATAAGTTAAATAGCAAAGGAATAAAGCAACAGTTAAGGTTTCCACCAATTTGTCAAGCATCTCGTTTATCGAAATCAACCAGTTGTATCGTTCACTGCTTGAAATTGAAATGTAAATTCCATGATTAATAAACAGTCTAGATTACCATGGAATTTTAAGGGACCGTGACCACCATCCACGTGGCTATGGTCTTTATATTAAGGAGGCAGTCAATGCTATGGATACCCATATTTATGAGAGCAGAAGGTTAATTAATTCCTACAGGAAACAGCATCATACAAATGGCATTAACAACGCTGAGACAGCAATACATATAACGGCCAGGAACATCACGAAATCGGCAATATGTATTCGGCATCCACATTAATTTAAGGACGCATGCAACAGGTCATCAACCGCGCACGGTGATATCCATTCCTGTGCTGGAGGCTCGCCGGGTCTAACGCCGACCAGATATTGGGGGAAGGGCGCGCTCAGTAAAAGAGAGTTTGAATGGATTGCACTCAACGCACAGTGACAACATGCCCAGGTGGTTTGGGGAACTCCCCGCAGCAAGAACGCCCAGCACACAGTGCTACACGCCCATCACATGGTTACTGTCATATTTCCATGGAAAAAAAATGCGGAACTCCCCAAGGATTAATTGGAGGGGTAAAGGGAATCGCATATCATCCGGATTTCCAGATGTAGCGTCAAAGGAGGAGGAGAAAAATACGGGCTTAATGATTACAAGAGTTTGCAAGGAAAACTATCTGATTCAATAGAATTGGTTTCGGTAAAGCAACGGTAGAAATCACGAGCGCTTAGCGTAATAAAACGAGGTGACATTAACCTAGCGGGCAACAATACAACATTGGCATGGGGAACAAAAATCGGCTCGATAACCCCATAAAGCATGACCAAAATTTCCAAAAGCCTTGATCCGATAATCGAGAAGCGAATTAATAATTTATAACCACGCGAATCACAAGCGATGGACCTCCAGCATCTGCATGCGGCGTTATCCCTATGTGAAGCAGCGAGAACAAAATACTGCATAACATGGAAAAACGGACCTGCCCCTAAAGCCGATGCGCTTGTAGTCGAGAAAAAAATAAAATGCGTACCGGACAAAACAATTAGCCAAGATGAAAGGCGCGGATAGCGTTTTACCGAATTAAACGCCGGTAAAATGGATAGAGAAGGAGGGTTCGAGGATAAATAAACTTTTGCCAATAATCATTAACAAGGCGAATGCGCTGACGATTTTAACATAACCATTTTCTACACAATTTTGCAATTTAAAATCATACCTTATTTTCAGCCGCTTGAGCGTCCAGCTCCTTGTCCTCCCTTGCCGACGCGAGAATGCTCACCCGATACCTCCCAATAGCGGTACTCTGCTTCCCCTTGCCCCAGAACGCAAGGGCCTGCGAAACGAGAAAATGCGTAGCGTCTCGGCTACGCCTCAGCGGGTGAGCTACCACTCAAATCACCGGTGAGTTACGCCCAGCTCCACACAGAAATCAGGTGAAACCACCATTGGCATTAACGTTACGCTAGCCGTCCATCCTTCTTCCTTCCTTTCCATTTCATTTATAGCCCAAAGGACTCGCCTACTTTCTTAATTAGTAATTAATTAAGTTTTTAATGACAATTTCCAAATTGAGCGATCTCCGTCGTCCAAGTGTCAAGCTCATCCCTAAGTTCTCGATAGTATTTTACATTTATTAATTAAAAATCTAATTTCCCTCACCCCCCCAAAATCTCCTTAAATTTTCTCTAGGGTTCCTAGATCCCCTCAAACTTTTATTTACTTTCCTAAAATGATGTTTATGAAATTTAGTAATTGCTTAAATGCAGATTCCCCTTTTGCTTTTTCCCTATATCTCCTACTTTCTAGAATTTTTGTTTCCTTATTCCAAGTTTCCTTATGTTTATTTTTGTTTTTTATTTTTCTTTCTCCTTTTTTTTTTTCTCTCTTTCGTTTTATCCATTATTATAATAATTTTTTGTTAAATTCTCCAATGATAAATCGGCTTTTAATTCTTTTTAATATAGACAACATTTTTAATTTATGAATTATTTATTCATTTATTTAAATCCTTGTTTTTACTACTCCCTCTTTAAAATTTTAAGTCTCCTTTATAAATTAAACACTATGGGTTTTGCTTAAATTTACCCCCTTATTACTTTTACCTCTTTGCCTTTTTTGAAGTCTTTAATCAACTCCTAGGTGGTGTTATTTTATGCCCTAGGTTTATTTTTGGAGGATCTTTCTAGACCAATCAAGTCTATTTAGGGATGTCTTATTCTAGGTTGAATTGAGCGAGGGAGACAAATTAATTAGGAGGTCGTTTTAAGAATCATCAAGTGCTAAGGTCTCTATGGTATTGGTACGTCTCAACATCATTCTCAGCGGCGTGCCGCCGGAGACGCCTCGTGCTCCAAAGAGGTGCCCACTTTCGCCTTGATAAACAGCCTACGTAGCCAGCGGCGTTCCTTCAGGGCCGCGCCCGTGCTCCAAAGGGTGCCCTTTCGGTGACTCGTAATTCTCTGTAGCGTGCCCTTTGGGATGCACTACGTGCTCCAAAGGTGCCACTTTCGATACGGTTTGACCAGTTGGTAGACTCTAAAGCCCTGGAGTCAACACTCCGCCCGGTGAATCTTGTGGCAGACTAAGGGATCTAAGGAATGAGCCCATGCCAGCCTGCGAATCATCGTGAGAGGCTGGCGTAAGCGATGCGCCCTCCATGACATCATGGATCCCCACCGAACTGGGTAATGTTGGTTAACCTGATTGAACCACGCAGTAGCGAAGGTGCTAGTAGTGGCGGTAGCTGTCACACCTCTCCCTCCAATCTCGGATCTGGAGTGTGGCCTTTGCTCCATGTAATTGCGGTCGACGAAGCTATGCGTCATTTGCATCATCAACCATCGCTGTCGGTTATGTCGACAACATCGCTATAATCAATAGTACATCATCCAGATAATTAATATCATCATAAATGAAACAACTCAAGTACCCTCCACGACTCAACGTCGGTCCAGGGAGTTCTCACCTTTGTCCTATCAAGGTCCAGAAACCACCTTTCCATGGCGGAGTCAGTGACACACAATGCATATCATGGTAGTAAAACTTAATCACATCATATAACTCGATACATCCGAGAATGAAAGAAAAAGTTTTATCATCATATAAATCGGATCACTATAACTCGATGCATCAGAATGAAAGAAAAGTTTTATCATCATATAAATCCAGATCACTTGCGAGCAAGTGTCCTCAAATAATAAGTTTGGTAATTGCGTCAAAGCGGGATGTTACATTTACATTCAAACCATACTACCAAAACCATGTGCTCATCTGTGATAGTGCAATAAAACCAAATGATGCACGATGTTTATAAATCATACACAGTAGATAGCTATGCCACAATTATCAACTCTTCAAATTGAAATAATCTTGATCAGGCAAATTAAACACACAGCAACAGAAACCACCACTTTAATTTACACCATGTTGTAGGAACACATAGACCAACACATAATGCAAGGAGGCATTTATGTGGTTGTTCATATCCAATTACTCCCAATCAACCAATTAAACAATGTTGATTTATCGATTCAACTGTCATAATAAAAGAATGCAGCAATTATATACCAATTATCATTTCCAATCACAACTCTCCAATCAACCCGATCAAACAGAGACGAGCTAATAATCAAAACCATTGTTAATACTACTCAACCAACTTAGCACAATCAACAAGATTCCCGACAGGGTGCGACTGGTTTAGTTTACCAAAATCGGGCTATGTAAATGATGAATCAAAATAATCAAGAGTTCGCTCGATGGAACCAAACATAGGGAGACTGGAGGTCGACCTTATTGACAGTAGGTGAGAGACTCTCGAGACAAGCATGGTGGAACCGTAAGCCTTATAACCCTTAGCTTTCAATATAGGGTGACATTTCGACACCAGGTAGGGTAGACCATGATGTAGAGGAGAATATATTTCTCATTGGCTAGTAACCAACACTAAGAACATGCGGAGGCATAACCCTCATGTTTTTCCTCAAAATCCGAATAATGATGATAGAAATGTAGAGCCTGGGTACTACCAATCAACCCTAAATCAATCTTCTTGGCATAATAGCCACCCATAACCAACTGTGTGGATACCAATAACGTAAAATGATCCCACGAACAGGTGGAAAATGATATGCAGTGACCAAAAGGTGGTTCAAATTATACACAGCAACCCCATAGCACCAAATACAACCGGGTGTGGTTACAATGACTGTGAGGAGAAGACCAACAAGGCCAAATAGAATGAAACCCTCCAACAAAAACCCATAAATAAAATAGAGAGCCATCACGACTTCCACCACACAGAACAACCATTCGCGACTTCAACCATCAATTTTTCCATTTGCAACGAATAACACAAACAACCATTCCAGAGAAAACACCACGCATTTATACAGTTTTCAGCCTCAAGAAAACACAGACCAATGCAATACCGAGCCAATGTTCATTTCATACACAGAGCGAGTTCATGGATGGGTGAAAAAAACATACCTATAACCAAATGGCCTTAAAAATGCGAGCTAGGTCGAGCAGTTCCTTCCACGCCTGAATCTCAGATCTTAACCACAACAAAAACCAAATTAACAATAACCATGCTAGGGTGACAGCCAGTGGAAGAAGTATGGAGTGACATTCATTTACTGCACGTCACTTCCATCCTCTATCTCATTCAATTGCATAGTACATGATAGTTAGCCAACCATTAATCCATGCCATTAATCCATGCATCGAAACTTGCACACATTGCTTTCCAATTTTGCCTGTCGATCCATATTAACCATTGCCAAAAACATACTATAAAATATATCACATGCACCCCATATAACTCAATAAAATTGTATAGCCACTAACATTGCTAGTTAGGACTAACATCAACTTCTTTAAATTTCAATTGCACATAGTATAGCATAGCATAGCATAGTTTCATTTTCTTGTATTTATTCCAAGTCTCTTTCCATTGCTCTTGTTTCTTGTTGTTACTAACATGTGTTTTGTGTAGGTGTAACAGATAATAAATCATGGCAACACTATCAAATGTAACAACAGTAAATATATGCCACTTCATACATAGAATTTAGATCTTAGAATAATGAAATCATCACATAAAGTGCATTATCCATCTGCCATATGTCGTAAATAAAACCAAGATTTCATCATCAAACATGTAGAACCCTATAAGTGTCACCGAAACAGCAGCATTAAATGTGTAATAAGACTATCTCTGATCCTCCAATCTACAAGGGGGTCCCACCTACTAGTATTATATATAATTAGCTTAGTTTAAATAATAGGATTTAGCAATACTTTGCGGGAAAAATCCTCGTTGTGATTTTTATCGTCAATATACATTAGATGTGACACAAATAATTTGGATCCAGAACTAGCCAAAGTTCATAGGCACTACCATACAAAGAGTTGTAAAAACAAAACTTGCATTGTAGATATAATTTCACTATGATGCTAATGAGAACCATGAAATTCATTGAACCACTTAGTTTAGTCAATGATGTTCTTGTTGGGAAATAAAAATCATTGTTCATATTTATAGAGAAAACAAATTATGCAAAATTGATGAGCTTTGAGGACTTTTTGATGCGCATGAGAATAACAGAAGATGAGTACATTCAACTACTACAATCTACAGTGAAGAAACTAACAGTGTTCCTAAAAGGAAAATTGTCGCATATTTGGAACAATAAATTTTCCAAGGACATGCCAAATATATGGAATGCGAATACAGATGCATAGTATGTGCTCAATGCATATGTTGTGGCATTGTATTGTTTCTTGTACATGACAAAACCTGACAAATCTATGACAAGTGAATTTAAGAAAATATGCATATAACATGAAACAAGTTGAAATGATGCCATGCAAATGATACGTACACTTGGAAATGCATTTCTTAATCTTCAACAAATGTCAGCTCAACGGGTTTTTCATATTTATCTTTCCCTCCCATTTAATTCGAG
Organism: Picea sitchensis; assembly: GCA_010110895.2. Classification (NCBI taxonomy): domain Eukaryota; kingdom Viridiplantae; phylum Streptophyta; class Pinopsida; order Pinales; family Pinaceae; genus Picea; species Picea sitchensis. The sequence goes on along the minus strand of SNQJ01S0007267.1, from coordinate 6,912 downwards.
CTCGAGGGAGTGTATTTTCATAAACACATCTCCTCCTAGTAAACGCATGTTTATGCTTAAGCCACTATTCCTACTAAAATGAGAACCTGATAATTCGTAGGACGTGATGTGCCACTCCATTATTGATTACTACATTGAGCATTCATCTTGTCTCAAAGATATCTACCTTGCAGATTTGGTATCTAATTACAAGAAAAATGGTGAACACATATCAAAAAGGAAAAAAACGAACGTAATACAATTAGTCAAATAAAATAAACACACTGACTATGAGAACTCTTGTCATGAGAATATTTTTCTATACGTTCCATTTGAAGAAAGTGAAGAAACATTAAAACATGGATTTGATACATGGGAAGCTGCATACGCTTTCTATCAGAATGCAATACAAATCGGTGAGACTAATTTTACATACAACATCAACCTAGCATGGGGTGATTTAGAAACTGCACTTGAGTAACTTGATATTCTTGAAAACAGTGATGATAGATGTACTAAGCTTAAAACAACTAGACTTGGATATGAACATTATGACTTACGAGCATATATTCAGTGCCCTCAACAATCTGATATGGAACAAAGTATCAATATTGGGATTCAGGTGACAAAACATCCACTTTTCCTTAAGAACAAATAATATTACAGAAATATGAGATTTCTAAACAAATAACAACAAGAAATTGTCAAGGACATTGCCTTGAAAAAACATATGGACATACACACACTCATTCACTTGTTTCTTACAGGAGGGAAAGAATAGGAAAAACATTCACAACAAAAGTGTTATTTCATATGCTTATATGAATCTATGGTGAATGTAATACAAGTGATCCTTTGAAACCAAAAGGTCTAATAATTTCATATAAAGGTAAAGTTTTATACAATGTAGGTAGGACAACAATCCATTCTGCATTGCTAATGAATTTTAACAAGTCTTGATTCATTCCACATAACAAAGAAATGTTTGACATATTATCGAAGTTTTACGATGAACTACAACTTATCTTCATAGATGAAGCCTCCTTGATTGGAAGGTGATTCCTATATGCCATTGAAAATCGACATAGGAACATAAAACATATGCAAACCTAGTACTTTGGAAACATTGACATGGTGTTCTGTGGTGACCTTTACCAGGCACAACTAGTGTGGGATTCTCTAATTTTTTAGCATCCAACAGTGAACATGCAACCATTCACATACGAATTTTGGTGTTAGGTAGCTCGAGAGGTAGTGGAGGCCATTCAATGTAAGGTGGACTAGGTCCACTATATTATTAAATAAGGCCCACTATGGTAGTTATAAGGTTCCTAGGAGATAGAAAGAGCTATATAAATAAGTATAATAAATGTAATCAAGCATAGTGAAGAATATAGCCATTGTAACAAGCAAGTATTGCTTGATGAGTGTTATCCTTCCTTAAGGATTAATATATGGTGTTACCCTACCTCAAGGGTTTTCTCTATTTCTTGTGTTCAGTATTTTGGTGAATGGTTTGGTGTTTATTATTGGTTTATTGTTTAGATTTATCTTCAGATCTATTCAAGTACTTAACAATTGGTATCAGAGCACTTTCCTTGGCCAAAGAAAGGGAAAATGTTTTGGCTCTTTTTGCATATTTTTTCTAGAAAAAAAAGGGTGGTGCACTTCAGGTTTAGATATGAAATGTTTTGAGAATAATTTAGCTAAAACAATTTGGTATTTGAATTCCTCTCGCAAAAATACCCAATTTCAAAAAAACAATCAGTCGAAATGGAGTCTGGGAAGTAAAGTTATGAGTATTTTAAATTCAACATTTTTTTCAGGATTTTTCCGGAAAAAACCTTGATTTTCTGTAGTAAGTTATTTTTAACTTTAGTTTTTTTTGAAGATTTATTCCAAGCATGTTATTTTTTACTGGAAGAGATGATGGCCCTAATATTGAAGAATTTATACAATCTCACAAGTCATTATGGAAAGGTAAGTGGAAATATTTTGTAGACTGGGGTTTCAAAGATGATGCTCTCATATGGTGGCAACCATTTCACCATTCTGAGTGGATGCCACTTTCTGAGGAAGCACTTGAAAAATTACTTTTAGACTAGTGGTATCATACAAAGAGTAAGGATAAAGACATCACCAAGATTTTATTTTCATATGGAAAATCTATATTACAAGTTCATGGTTGTATTCATAAAGAAAATGCCATTGTTTATATTAACCCTAGTTGCCAACAAAATTTTATCAATATTCAGTTGGTTAATAAATTGCAAGTTCCTGCAACGAATATTCACAACACACAGGTTGAGGGTGAAAATCTTTAAAATTTTAAATATTTGAAGCTCAGTATGGATAAATATGTGTTGCATTCATATTTTTATGTTATGGATATGGATGAAGTGGATTTTTTGGGGGATATCCTTGGATAGAATCAGTGGGTACCATTAAAATTAAGATGAAAAATAAGTTTTTGAAGTTGTTGTACAAAAAAAAAGAAAATCACATTGCAGGATGTGTCTCTTAATAAGAAAGATGGGCCCATAGAGGTCAGCAAAGTAGTTATTGTCAAGTCCGAAGTTGAATCGGAGGAAGATTCTATAGGAGGAGATGAAGCAAAACCACAGGAAGGACACACTCAAGAAGCTAAGGAGGTCATTGAGTCAAAGGCACAATGTGTTGTAGATTTGAAAAAAAATTAACAAATTCCTATAGTTGTTGTATATCATCATCCACATCATATAGAGAAACAACAGTCATTAAGGAAAGGGTGTGAGCTTCAACACATTTATGCACCAGCAGGGCACCAGACAGGAAACCGATCAAGAGGTGCATGGAGGACTACTAGCACTACGGGAAGAGATCAGGCTACAGAAACAATCCCATGGCAACCCCGACAGGATGTAGAGAAAGATCAAAGTGGCAAGGCATCAGATGGACATTGTGTTCGACTTCCATTAGGATAGATGGATGGTCGTACTTGGTACCATTTGGCTACATTACTTAGCCGGTCATATTGTATGGTTTCTTCTCGTGTTTCGAGGATGAAACATGTGAAGGGGGATGGAATGTAGTATACCTAGAGAGGTAATATGGGGTACCTAGGGACGTACCCAATGGGAATGTGGTTATGTAATATTAGTGGAAGTCATTTAATATATGAGAATGTGTTCATTCAATGTAAGGTAGACTAGGTCCACTATATTAATAAAGGCCCACTATGGTAGTTAGATGTAATAAATGTGAGAAGGATCTCTAGAAGGTTCCTAGGAGATAGAAAGATCTATATAAATAAGTATAAGCAATGTAATGAAGCATAGTGAAGAATATTGTCATTGTAATAAGCAAGTATTTCTTGAGGAGTGTTATCCTTCCTTAAGGATTAATATATGGTGTTACCCTACCTCAAGGGTTTTCTCTATTTCTTGTGTTCAGTATTTTGGTGAATGGTTTGGTGTTTATTATTGGTTTATTGTTGAGATTTATCTTTAGATCTATTCATGTACTTAACATTTGGGAACAAAATATAAGATGTTATGAATAATGAACTACAATGCTTCAGAGAGATGAAAAGTTCATTGCAATTCTGAACAGAAACAAATAACTAGACAACTCATGACTTGTTATATATCAATGCACGTTGCGTTTGTTGTGCACAAAAGGAACCAACATTCTCATTTTTATTTTAGAGAAAAAATAATGTTGTAATGCATAACAATAAAATTCTTTCGCTAATACCTGGTGATGAAATTATGATTAGTGCAATTGATGTGGAATAAGATAACCATGGTTATGTGGCATGCCATCAGCACACAACTACTTTTCCTATGCTGCTTGTCCTAAAATTCGACATGCTAGTTGAAATATATGCTTGCAATTATAACTCACAGGATGGCTTGGTGAATGGTGTTGATGGGTTGGTCAAAGAATATACAAAAATAGATAGCAATGATGTTCTATGGATTAGTTTCCATGATCCACTTATTGGACATCAACAAGCAAACAATTTAGCTTACCTTTACAACTTATACACTCCACTTGATTGGACACATACATTGTGTTAGGATATTTAGACACTTAGGAGTTAGTTAAGATCTACTTGGTCTAATGTGTCATTAGGTAAAAGTGTGTTTCTTAGTGTGTTTCTTTAGT
>SNQJ01S0007266.1:99610-109959 GCA_010110895.2 Picea sitchensis | reverse complement strand
ATATATCAATGTGTCACAAATGTTTACAAAATAGTATGACATGTACACCGCCCATAGGCAAGTAATCGTCCCTCACTCCTATAGGTACAAAATGGGTGTCACACTACCCTATACAAAATGGGCTCGCAGGCCTATATCAGTACAAAAATATAAAAAATAGCACTCATGGTGCCCCCAGAGCTCTGCCACCAAGTCATCTATCAGCAGGAGGTGCCCCACCAGTTGGGGATCCTTCAGGTCCAGGGGGTAGTCAACCAGTCGTCGTTGCTCCCGCTACGGATGCTCGGTGGATCACGGTCCGCCACTCTGCCGAAATTCCCACACACTGCTCTAGGACCCTCTCATCCTGGATATGCGACCACATGCCCTCCGACACACCCTGAAATACCACCTCCAACCGACGTCAGAAATCAACCATCCCCCTGCCGGCCTCTACCTGAGGAGCATGCGATGGCCCTCCACCTGGATCATCAAATCTTCATATCTGACTGGCTCTCGCCTCATATGTTGGCCTCGCACCATCCTTGTCCCTCCAGCATCGCTCTCCCACCTGCATCTCTACCCATGACAGTCTCACCAGCCCCTGGCGAGCTGGCTCTCCAGCCACCTCTGCCTCTCGGCCTCGCGGCCCCACATCTGCAAACACAAAAAAAAATATAGGATCAGCATCCATCCACACATAAAAATATGGTCCACTATAAAAAAACAAAACATAAGTACACCAACATACATCTCTGGTCCCAATCCTCTCTAGGAGGCAACACCATGTCCTGGTCAGGCCGGAAAACAATCCCACCATATGGGAACCATAGTATAATCTCTGGCATATGGAACCACACATGTGCCAATGTGGCCGTAAAATAGTGGCCCCCATCTCCCCCTCCATGATGTACCAAAATTGATGAGCACCTCATTAGTCGTGGCTCCCGTGGCCCTGCAGCCGGCAACAACACTTTAGGGCGCAACATGAGAACCCTCTCTATAAACCATGCCACCAATATAGATTCAAACATAAAATCACCAGAGTCAGTGTTCCAACACTGGTTAATATGCCCCATCATCGTGGCATGCAACATCAAGCCCCAGGCAAAAAAATCCACATCAAGGACTCTCTGCATAATCCTCAGCTGGCCACCACTGATCCGTTGAGTAGCTAAGGATCCATAGATCCTCACAATCATTGTTGTGATGCACTGATGCAAGAGCGCATTCATCACCTCAATCTGAACAACCGAACCCAACATCGGGTTCGACCCCGAGCAATAATCCCGCGCCAAGTCTATCAACCTAACATCTCCTGGCAGCTGGGGGTCAACTGGCAGGTCCATTCCCCGAAAGGGGAGCCCCTTCAAGAAGTACACATCCTCAACAGCTGAGAATGTCAATTGCTAACCCTGCACAATGAAACAGTGTAGATCAGTGCTCCACATAGACAAAAGATACTGAAGCAGGTACTCCTACGACCATATCAATGGGAAGTCTAAGAACTTCAGCGGACCATAGGCTATCTTGATGATTTACCTCCACACTCTATTCGATGTCAAGATCATTTAGCTCATCTCCGTGCTATATTCCTTAGATGTTGGTTTTACAATATTCCCTTAAATCCACATAAATGTGTTTTTTTTGTGGAATCGGGATGTCTCCTAGGTTTTATTGTTTCAAAGCAAGGGATCCGTGTTGATCCTTTGAAGATCGAGGCCATTGTAAATTTTCCTCCTCCTTCAACACTTCTCCAAGTCTAGAGTTTGCAAGGGAAGGCAAACTTTTTACGACGATTTATTCCTAAATATGCGGAAATAACCAAGGGTTTTATCTGACTACTTAAGAAAGGGGTACCTTTTGTTTGGGACGACATTGCTCAAAAATATTTTGATTCTTTAAAACATGCGTTAACCCATACATCATTGTTATATCCCCCTGATTATGGTCATGGTTATTTTCATACCTTGTTGCTTCCGACAATACCACTGTTATGGTGCTGGTTCAAGAGGATGATTCGCATGATTCACATGTGGTTTATTATTTGAGTAAAACTCTTACTCCTACTGAGATCAAATACTCACATGTGGAGAAATTGGCCTTGGCTACTATTCAAGTTGTCCAACGTTTTCATCACTACATCCTACTTCGTAAATCTACTGTAATTTCTGACTGTAACCACATGCAACATATCTTGACTCGTTAAGTGCTTGGGGGAAAATATTCCAAATAGATTGATATCCTACAGGAATTCGACTTAGAGTTTGAAAAAGCCAAGTCTAAGAAATCCTTGTTTTTTGTTGAGTTGAGTTGTGACCTTCCCTCTTCTGAAATAAAGAATTTAACATAATATTTGATTCCTAATGAATATATTTTTTTGATCGATTCTTCTGACCCATGGTATGGAAATATCATTATTTATCTCCAAACCTAGACCTTTCGGCCTGACTTATCTAGCTCTGAACGTCGGCATGTTCGATACCAAGCATGTGAATACATCATTATTGGAGATACCCTATATCGTCCTTGTGTTGATTCCATATTTCGGCGATGTTTCACTCACGAAGAAGACGAAAGAGCCCTTAATGACTGCCATGTTGGTGCCTGTGGTGGTCATAGGTTTGGATATGCCACCACACAATAAATATTGAGAGCAGGATATTGCAGAATACAGTACAGTGATTGAACTATTAACCGAAGTTATTTCGCTTGGCATTCACCATTTGGTTGTCTGGATTGACTCTCAACTCGTAGTACAAAAATTAGATAATGTTTATTCTATTTGAAACATGTTGTCCCTTGACCAAGTTTTGGAGATCCTTGGTCAGGTTTGACCTATTTTGGGACTTCGACAGGCTATCAAAGTGGAGATCGCGGGATATCGACCCCTTGCTTAGGGATTTTTTTATTTTGGGCTTATGTAATGGATATGGGGATGTCGGCCCATGGCTTTAACCATGTCTAGGCCCTTCTTGTAATATATAAATAGATAGCTAGGTGATGTAAGAAAGGTGTCGTGCTAGGTGCCATGCTAAGTGCAAGTCATAATTGTAAATGCTTTGTGCATGTTGTGAGAGACTTGCAAGGCTAAGTGAAAGTGACTGTAAGAGACTGTTGTAAAGGCTTTGTGTTGTAACCTAGCTCAGGGAAGGAGGATCTAGCGAAGTGTGCGTAGATCTCCTGTCCCATGCGGAGTAGGATCTGGTGGCTCTATGCATGTAGAAGATTGACAGAAGACAATAAAGAAGAAGAAGAGTTGGTGGACGTAGCCCCAGGCTGGGGGTGAACCACGTATATCCTGTGTTGTGGTTGCTTTGTTCATTATGGTTGTTTTATTGTTCATATGATTTATACTTAGTGCAATGATGTATGCTTAGATGAATATGATAGCTTAGTGCCTAATGATGTGAATAAGTTTCTAGATCTGATCTATGTTGATATGCTTAGTGCTTGAATGTCTTAGATCTGGGTGAATACTGCACTGCTCTGTTATTAGGGTTTATTTGTGCTTTAGACAAAGGATGAATACTAATAATCTATAACTGCTAAGTGATCTCGTAAAGTGTTATAATCACAGAGCAATGTCCCAGCTAAGGTTGTAGACACCGGAGTCCTACAACCACTCCCGCCTCTACCTCAGGTGAGACTTCATCTGCTTCGCAGGTGTTGCCAAAATTAGTGCAATGATGTATGCTTAGATGAATATGATAGATTAGTGCCTAACGATGTGAATAAGGTGATATATCTGATCTATGTTGATATTATTAGTGCTTGAATGTATTAGATCTGGGTGAATACCGTGCTGCTCTATTATTAGGGTTTATCTGTGCTATAGACAAAGGTTGAATACTAATAATCTATAACTGCTAAGTGCTCTGGTAAAGTGTTATAATCACATATCTATGTCCCAACTAAGGTTGCAAACACCGGAGTCCTGCAACCACCCCTACCTCTACCTCGGGTGAGACTTCATCTACTTTGTAGGTGTTGTCAAAAGGGCCGGTAGTTAGGGTTTTGTTGGTGTGTTGTTGAAGCGTTGAACCCTGGGCCTGCCCCTATGTGTGCCAACAAATGGTTTCGTATTCGGGACCTGAAACTGTGATTGCTGGGAACTGGAAAAAAGAGAAAGCTCTCTGTGTAGATATGTTTCCGTAGTGCGTAGTATTCTACTTGACTCGTAAAGCTCTGTGCTAAGAACAAAATTATGATCTGAAGAAAAGAGGTAAGATCTGAAAGCTTGGTGCTTTGATAAAGGTAAGAACAGTGAAAAGTTTTGATTGAAAAGGTAAGATAAGTGGAAATTTTTGTTTCGAAAGTATGGATCTAGGTATGCTTGATAAATTTTGTACTAATCTGAAAATTAAGGCACAGTTAGATGAAAGAAGATTTGATATGAGTAGATCTGATAAGAATAATGAAAGATATGTTATTCCTATGAATAGAAAGAATGTTTGGACTAACAAATGGATGCAGGATCCTAGAAATATTTTTTTGCAGGTTAGATACTATGATCCTAGTGAGCAGTACAGAAAAGGTTAGGGATCATTTAAAAGAAAAAGAGGATTAACCATTTGTTATAGTTGTATAAGATTGGGACATCTTTCTAAGGAATGCGTGGGTAGAAGACCTGGTTGTCTTTGTTGTAAAGCTATGGACCATGAAGTTTTGGATTGACCTAGAATGATTGCTAAGGTTGAAAGAATCAATATGAAACAAGAAAACCCTAAGGAAGGCCAAGAAACTAAGACCCTAGCAGAACCCCAGAAAGAATCAGAGACTGTATTACTACAAATGAAAGAAACCCTGAATGATCACAGAACTGTCAACTTATCAGAGATATTCAAAGAAAGAGAATGCATAGAAACAAGAATAGGAGACTTCGACATTGACTATGTTCTGGATGAGGAAACATAGGTGAATATCATGAGAGAAAGATCCTGGGAAATTTTAGGAAAGCCTGCTATGAGTCCTTCATTGGGAGGAATAGGATTATTTAGAGGAAAGTTGATAACCCTATGTGGAATACTTACCTAGATATCTATGAGTTCTCATGGAACTTCGAGAGAGGAAGAATTTGAGGTTGTTAAATTTATTGAGAACAACGCCCCATTTGCTATGCTACTAGTAAAACCCTGTATTGAGAAGGATCAGACCTGAAGAAACGAAGAGGAAGCTCTAAAATAGAAAATGAAAGAACTAAAAGAATTCATGACTAGGAGGATAACACACCTGATTGAATAATAGGAGAACAAGTCGACGCTGTTCAAAACCAGAAACTTGGACGTCGAAGTTCAAAGAACTCATGAATACTTAAAACATATATCTATATAGGAGAGTAGAGCACCTACCCCAGACAAAGAAGAAGTATTACTCTCTAACCCTATGAAAGAACCTCAACAGCGCGAAGTTACTATGCCAAAAGGAGATAAGAATTAGAATGGAAAGAGGAATACTGAGACGCAGATCACAGGGAAGAAAGCTAGAAAGCTCAGTAAGAAGAGAGCAAAGCTAGAAAAGTTGCAGAAGGTTCCAGGGGGGACTTTGCAGAAGGAAGGTTTGAAAAAATGGAACTTCGTCAGGATATCAGAACAACCCAGAATGTCGCTTCGCCATGGAGAAGAAATATAATCGTTGGAGGCATTATGACCATTAGACCAATGCTCACGAACGGTTAGAACAACATTTATGACCAAAAATCTCGCCATCGGACCATTGGGACCGCGCCGTAATGGACAGAACTGCATTGATGAGGGATTCTCGTCTGTTGGAGAGATATTTTGCATCACAATCTACTTAGTTCGTTGATTGTTGCACCAAGAACAATTTCGCGAATTGTATCTGAGCCAACAAGAGAACTCATCATTACTGCGTTGTGTTTACTGAGATTTCGACACTTGTTCTATTGCATTGAGCATTTATTCATTGACTTCAATTATCCAATCTTGAGTTTGCATGTCGAACGAACTCAACGTCGTAGAGAAGTTCGTCGAAGAAGTTCTAATCTATCTGATGGTCGAAAAAGTAATGTCCACAAGGATTCATTCCTCATCGACGAGAGGAGTGCAAGCCTCCCCATCGACTTCTCACGGATCCGGACCATCCCGAGCTGCAGTCGAGAAAAGAACCAAGCATCAAGATGACTTGCCGAATGCGAAGCTAATCTCGACTATCCTGCCCAACTACATCTCACCTCTGGCCGGTGCAGTGAGTTGTGACAGTGTCCCAAGGGACTTCGATTACACTTTGGTTATTGTGTACCTCCTAAAGGGGATACATGTAGTTTGACCACAGTTGGATAACATCATGACATTGAAATTCAGCAACTTCAACCTAGGGGATCGCAAGATATACAACATGCTCACCCCTCACAGGTATCTAACTAGGACGAAGGGGAAGAACTTGAGGATAATCCCCCAACCATGGACTATGAACCTCATGCAGTCCACTATCTTGAACGTGATGAAGATACCACATTTTGGAAGGCACTAGGAGGTTAACGTGTACGTTAAGCTCCTGCTGTCGTGCTACCACGACAGCTATCTATGGCTATACAGATGAATCATCATCAATCTGACATTGATCCATACGATCACCATATTGAGCATGCAGGGACCAGACCCACAAGACTTCTACCCAGGGAAGGCTGTAGATCGTGCCCTGGAACAAAGGATTAAGGATACCTATGGCGATGTAGAAAAGGGGACGCGAGGCTACAAGGTATCTTCCATCCAGAATGGCGCAGTGCACCTGGCCTACCAACTGATTGCAGGAAAGCTAGTGAGAAAGAATAGACCTACACAAGTCACAGGGTTCATTGTCGACCTCGCTGGAAAATGCGTGGAAGGACTCCAGATGAACTGGGAAAAGTACTTAGTCAACCAGTTAGAATTGGATTTCCGCGAAGCTTAGGATCAGGGCTATGAGTTTCATTTTATCTGCCTACTGATCCTCATCACGTTTACTGCTTGGGAGATGTCGAAAGGTGCAACCTTCCTGGACATTGAGTCGTTCGAGCCGCTTGCTGTGAATTTTACCACACTCTGGTATTCGAGCGATATGGGGAAACAATGGCAGTCGAATGTGGTATTACATACCTACTATCTCCAGCTAAAGAGGGCTATTGGGGTTGTCCCTCGTATGACGTCGAACACCCTACACAGGTTCAGGCCCCTTATGAAGTTTCGCACAGATTGACACTTTATTTATATCACTGTGTGCGCAGACGAGAGTAAAGAAGAGATTCAGTCATACTATAAGCCCACAGAAGAAGACCTAGAAGAGATAACTAAGGATTGGCCTGTAGAGCTCCTTATCCCTGCTGACCCCACAGAACTATCCAACCCCAAATTATTTGGCAGCCCGGAGGCCACTCACGAAGAGCATGATGCACCTGGAACTAGCAGAAGGAAGAAGACCGAGGAGGTCCAGTAGCTGAGCAGTGCATCAGAAGAAACCGCTTCAAAATCACCTAGACAAGGAGGTGATGATGAAGTAGATAAAGAAGAGACCAATGGAAAAGGAGATCAGTAGAAGCAAGGTGAAGCAACATCGCCTAGGGATCCCGTTGATGAGACTGATCTGTCTAAGAAAAGAAAGGTTTCCCCCATGAAACCTACCTCACGAAAGAAATCCAGAGCTAGTAAGACTAAGTTGCAGAGTGTGCTCACGCTCGATGACTTCGAATTCATCATCGCAGCCGTATCAGATGCCTCGCAGGACATTTTGCAGAACAATGAAGCCAAACAAGAATCCATGTATGATAGAATTGAGACAGAACTAAGAGGGGTACAACAGGCCCTTCAATCCAGTCATGCAGTGTCCACTGTGCCCTCGCCATCAGAAAAACCAGAGTTCGGAGATGAGCCTACCCAACTCTGCAGAATAGATGATGCAACTGAAGCTCGTCTTCATCGCGCACAAGAAGAAAAAGAACAGGCCACAGTGGCCCTGAAGCAAGCACAAGAGGAAGTGGTAGAGCAACACCGAGTGGCACAACAGGAGAAGGACGACCTCCAAACCAAGTTCGAAAAGGAGAAAGCATAGATCCAGCACGAGAAGGAACACTTTCTTGTGGAGCAGGTTGGAGTAAAAGAAGCAATCAACAGAGCACTTCGCTCTGTGACAGGATTAGAGAAAAAGGAGGAAGACCCAGTGGAGCATCAAGTAGCACATCTTGCTAAAGCCATCCAGCAACTTCAACAGAGAATAGCAGACCTAGAGCTACAAACAGTGCCAAGCACCCCACAAGATGTGCGAGACCAAACAGAAGCCACTGCCCAAAGCACAGTTGAGAGAATCAAAGCCTTAGCTTTGGAATGTAAACAACTTAGCAGTAGAAGTGCACATACTTACGAGCGACTTACTAAAGACCCTGAACTGAAGACACTCGAGACACATCTCCAGGAGGCAAAACAACAAGCAACGACAGTACAGGCGCAGTTGAAGCTCCTGTCAATCATTGAAAGGATGAAGCGATCCCAAGAACAATGCACTGCTCAACAACAGGTCCACACCATACAGATAAAAGTCATGGAAGTGACTCAGAGACTCCAACCAATTCAAGATGAGGCTTGCCAACTGTTTGAGGAGATTGAAGGCCGAGGAGCAGAGCTCGATCAATTCATCACTGCAGTTGACCAATGCTTAGAGGGACCTTTCAACAAGGCAGTTATTCAAGAGTTCATCAAGCAGGAGACCTTGGCGCAGCAACAGGTCGAAGGAGCTTGAGCCAAGCTCGAGGATTTTGAGGTAGAACTACCCAGATCAGAGTGACTCGGGACGAGTCACAGGTGAGTGTTGGGGGCCTGTTGGCCCTTGACCAATTTTTTGAGATCCTTGGTCAGGTTTGACCTATTTTGGCACTTCGACAAGCTATCGAAGGTGGAGCGCAAGTCGAAGCAGATATTGCGGGATCTCGGCCCCTTGTTTATGGATTTTTGGGTTTTGGGCTTATGTAATGGGTATGGGGATGTCAACCCATGGGTTTACCCATGTGTAGGCCCTTTTTGTAATATATAAATAGATATATAGGTGATGTAATAAAGTTCTCATGCTAGGTTCCATGCTAAGTGAAAGTGATAATTGTAAATGCTTTGTGCATGTTGTGAGAGACTTGCAAGGCTAAGTGCAAGTGACTATAAGAGACTGTTGTAAAGGCTTTGTGTTGTAACCTAGCTTGGGGAAGGAGGATCTAGCAAAGTGTGGGAAGATCTCTTGTCCCATGCAGAGTAGTATCTGGTGGCTTTGTGCATGAGAATATTGACAGAAGACAATAAAGAATAAGAAGAGTTGGTGGACGTAGCCCCAGGATGGGGGTGAACCATGTATATTATGTGTTGTGGTTGCTTTGTGTATTATGGTTGTTTTATTGTTCATATGATTTATACTTAGTGCAATGATGTATGCTTAGATGAATATGATAGCTTAGTGCCTAATGATGTGAATAATATTCTACATCTGATCTATGTTGATATGCTTAGTGCTTGAATGTCTTAGATCTGGGTGAATACTGCGTCGCTATGTTATTAGGGTTTATCTGTGCTGTAGAAAAAGACTGAATACTACTAATCTATAACTGCTAAGTGCTCTGGTAAAGTGTTATAATCACAGATCTGTGTCCGAGCTAAGTTTGCAGACACCGAAGTCCTGCAACCACCCTTGCCTCTACCTCGGGTGAGACTTCATATGCTTCGCAGGTGTTGCCGAAAGGGTCGGTAGTTAGGGTTTTGTTGGTGCGATGTTGAAGTGTTGAACCCTGGGTCTACCCTTGTGTGTGCCAAAAAAAACCCACTCTTTTAAGAATCTTTTTACGGGTTCATCTCTTGGAAAGGAAATTTGATTACTTAGAGTATCAACACATTCCAAGATATTTAAACATGCTCATTGATGATTTAGAAAATTACGTTTTAGATAGATAGTTGCGACATTTATAAAATCATACACATTTTACACATCATGAGACATAAACAAAAATCGCTTTTATATTAAGTTTTTCAAAAATATTACAAAATGTATCAAAGCCTATATCTTTTGAAATAATACATGTTGATGGGTAACATGACCACTAGTAGACCCTAATGATGGTGCTCATGGTAACATACTTCCTCCTGAGCCACTCATCAAAGACGATGGGAAATTCGTCTGACGTTGAACCCCACGTTTCAAGTCATCAATCTGAATGTCTGAGATGCCAATGGTCAACCCCTCAAGGTTGTGCTCGATCTCCTTGAGCTCTTTGTCAACTTCCTGGTGTTCGTGCTCGAATCGTCGTCGGGTGAGCAAAAATGGGAGCACTAGCATGCCCTGTTGGGCTTGGCAAGGCAGAACAGGATGTTGTGGAGCAAAAGGGTTAACAGAAAACAGAAAAC
>SNQJ01S0007266.1:55717-99600 GCA_010110895.2 Picea sitchensis | reverse complement strand
CCGGTGTGAACACGGACCTGTTTAGGGTTCACTTAGGTCATTAATTCACCGAATTTGCAGAGCCGACCCTGATTCGAGGGTCAAATCATCTTGGGGGCCGGTCCATAGGCGGTCGGGAGGCCAACTTATGCAATTAATGCGCCGTATTAGAAGATGCGCGGGTTTTTGTGTTGACAGGCGCGCATCGGAGCGCGCATGCGCTAGTAACACGTTTTTGTCCTGCGCATATGCGCGCGCATCACGCTGCTGTAAAGCGCCCTTCAATTTTTGGTTACTTTGTATAGTTTTTGACCCTTCTGGATTGTTGTGAACTTAATTCAGTGCCATGAATGACTTCATTGTTGTTTTGATGATGTGGAGTTCTTGTCGCCATGTGCAGACGAAATTTCAGTGATAACACCTGGTTCTATGCCACCATGGCACCAATATCGCCTGGCCCCTGAATGGGTGAATCCCCATATGGTCTTGGTTGACCAATATCTTCATTTTGAATGTTAATTAGTGTTGATACAAACAAAAATATATAACATTTAAAAAAAAAAAAGAAAAAAAGAGATTTATTTCTTTACCTGCATCACTCCATTGGTGTCCTTCCGAGAGAACAAAATCTAGATCTCCCTAAAAGTTCACTCCTGCATATGCGTAATCCTCGATCATGATGATTTGGGTTTTCACCCACTTGAATAAACTATGATCATATGATACGATAACCATGGCAGGCTATCATCTCCACCCACCTCTTCATGCGAGGTTCTCACGGATTGGGATTCTCTTCCAGTCTATGTTTTCAAGACACATGATCGGGACTCTCTCCAGAAAGAAGGATACTAAAATAGATCCAAACCCAAACTATTTCAATCGGCCTGTTTTGCACTTTTTTAGTTGATCTTTCAAGTTTTCCCAAAGACCAGCACACCAGTTAAAAATAGTAGGCGCCATTCAATCAATGACGTACTGCATTTGTGTTTTGGAAGCCAAATGAAGAGATTGGCTTCCAACAACCCACTTTGGTAGCCCTCGGGATACAATGATCTCTAACAAGAGTTTCAGTTTTGGCCCCTCCTCCTCGAAAACTGGATAAATAAACCTGTTACCCTCGTCTGGATAGTCTGGTTAGGAAGTAAATATCTTCAATCTCAATGGTAAGATCATGGACCCCAACTTTAAAATTTTGTTCATCAGGGTTCCACATCTTCACTAAATATTCCAAAAGAGGAACTTGAGCTCTCATAATATTAATCTTAAAGAACTTTTCCAAACCGCAATTTCGGAGAGCCACCATTGTATTTGGGCCATTTAAAGAAATTTGATCTTCAAGTTCATGTTCTCTCTCTCTCCACTCCAATATCTTGTCTAGTAAAAGGTTTGCAAACAACATTTTCAAGCCTTAATCATCAATCAAAACCAAAATTTTGTGGGCTTTATGGCCCTAAATTTAAAATTTTGTTGACAATTGTGCATGTCGATTTGTGTTTTTACACACAAAGTGATGTTGTCACACTTCTCGACAAGGGAAGACTACGACAACTACGTAGTTGTCACTGTCTTCGATAGAAGTTTCCCACGTCAACCATGTAACACTATTTAGGGCTTGGACCAGAGCCCATAAACCCATTAATACTGAACAAAATGATTTAAAACAAGGAGAAAATGAAAGAAGAGGAAGAGAATATGTACATAGAAGAGACAAAACTGCAAATGATTTCCTGGATTGTCCAAAATCAAAGCTTGAAAATCACTCATATCGAACTATTTCTCCACACTCAAAATGTTAAAATGGAAAATGGTAAATATGAATGAGTTTTTACTCCTTTTTTACCCTAAATGGAATATTCCTTTAAATACTATTTTTCATATTTCTACCCATTTTCATATAGTTTCAAAAATTCAAAGTGCAAATATTTTTTTTTGTTTTAGATTGTACAGGTACTAAGGTCATCTTTATGAAACATGGAACTACGATGATGCAATTTTTTAGGGATTATCCTTTAATCCCTTTTTGAAACACTATCAAAAAATGAAAAGATTGTCGAGTGAACTTGATTCCTTCACACGTAAAATGATTTAAAGTTCTATGCTTGTATTTGAAGGAGCGTCCATTCAGATTAAGTTTACCCCTTTTTCGGGCTAAGTAGATTAATTATGAAAAATGTATTCTCTAGGAATACATCAATGTTTGCTAGAAGATTTCTCCCTTGAATTGTTTTATACTTTTTCGAGCTTGGGAGACTAAACTTACGAAAAAGGACCTTTTTGGAGTTTTCTTTAAGTGTTTTTCAGACTCTCTAAATATGAAAAACCACCGAGTTTACTTCCTCTGGACTCGTAAAACCTACATTGGAAGACCCATATGGGACCGAACCACTCCTTTCTGGGGTTCGTTGAAATACTCTGAGGGACTTGTCTAAAGGATGAGCTTATACAATGAGCATTTTTTATCCTCCTCAATCTCATTAAAAAATAAAGAGGTACTTGCCAAGCATGGTGGGGGGGAAATTGGGAAGGGAATCTGTAATGGCAGCAGTCGCTCTCAAACATGACATCTTTTACATTTTGCGTCAAAGTTGGGAAATCCACTTTTCTCTTGTCGATCATGCCCTTTTACGAGCTTTCGCCTTATGATCTTCTGTTTTGAGTCAATGCTTCCAAGACCTATGTCGTGTCAATGTTCGAGAGAAGTGTTGAGCGCTCAACACAACCTAAAATATTTTTAAAATTTTTTCTCTTTTGGGTACCACTTGTTTTCTTTTTTTTCTTCTTTCTGAATTGAGTCTGTTGTGTAGGGATCATTAAGTTTTGTTTCCATGTCTCATCATCGATCACATTCAGATTTATTTTCACCTGTTGAATTGAAACTTTTTCTCTAAAAATAACTTGGCATTTTAACTAAGAATTCCCAGCTAAAGTTGTGACCCACGCACCCATTTTCGGCATCGGTGAAATCCGAGCAGTAAAATGACCATGTAGCAACAATAATCATCGATCGTCGATGTATCATCGACATCGAAAAAAAACGAATGACGAGTGCACCAATTGCTAACTATGATTTGTGAAGAAGTTTTCAGAAAATTGTCGATATCCCATCGGTGTCGGCAAAATATGAAAGGGAAAAACACTAATATGGGCCATAACGAACCTTTGATCACCAATTACTGATGCATTGTTCAGATTCAGTGAAATACCAAAGATTCAAATTGTGGAAATTTTCGCGTTGACACCTCACCGAGCACCGATCACCGATGCATTTTCGGCATCAACAAGTTTCGAGGGCGACATCAGCAAGTTTCGAGGGGTGTAATACGGGAACACTTGTTTCAACATCTCGCCAATCACCAATCCTCGATAATTATTCGGCATCGGCAGGATATGACATGTTCGTCAAAATGCATATCTAAAAAAAATCCTTGATTCTCAATAAACTCTTAGGCGAAGGAGAAAAATTCAAACGTCGTGTGTCTTTGTCGCGTAGGCATTTCGTACGGCCTAGTTTCATCCCAAGTCACCTTAGATTTCCCCATTTCCTAGTCGAGCTTCCAGATTAGCATTTCCACATCAACCTCATATAGACAAATGGATCGGCATCGAAGCTTTTTCCAAAATATATCAACGAACATTGTCTAATAAAAACGTCGACCCCCGATCCACTCATTCAAATTAGCAGAATGATGGGACGTTTTTGGCACAAAATAAGATCAGATTATGTCATTTAATAGGCCAATTGATGTTTTTCTTTGCATACATGGTTGTCCCGCGCACCGATCAAATAACGATAATTTGAAATTACTGATGAACCACAACGTAGCCCACTCCTGCGCCGCCAGCCTACGAACACATTTTATCCCGAGCATAATGCCGATCTTGGTGACGGATTGTGTAAAACCACATTTACACCCTGAATTGAAGAACTGATGCGAAAAGGTAATTATCCTCTATTTTTAAATTACTAAGATAGTTTTGAACCCCAACATTCTATACACAAGTTTCTCCTTCTCAGAGTTGTCAAAGGAGTGAAAAGAGCGTCTCAAGAGTAGCACTTGATTCTCATAATTTCAAAACCAAGTTAAGCCAGTGCAAAGAAGAGGTATGTATTGATTTTATCATTTCGGCAGTCGCATTTTATTTATATGTCAGTATCATCTCTATAAGATGGTGTCTAACTCTGCTCTTTCTATAGGAAAATTCCTCCAAGGAAGCCAACGACCAGACGCTTGCCAAGGGCACCAAAATTTAAAGAAGCAAAGGTCGGTAAAGGATCTTCTCCCATCACTGCAAGGAATTTGGATTTTTCTACTAAAGAAGAGTCAGTCATCAAAACGTCTACTAAGAAGGCATTCGCCCAGCCCCCTACATTTGGCGACATAAAGGTAGGCATTGGGTTAAAGATAATTCTCCCACAGTGGGGAGATTTGTTCAACAGGATTAATTGCGAAGATTACTCGAAATTTATCCCCCACAGTGACCCGGATGTAAGGACACTCGACGACCAGGTTTTTCTGAACATCCGACGATCACACCTACATATGGTAGTTTTTTGAACCCCGGTCTTTCCCTGTATTGAGACCCTGGGGTGGATAATCAACCATACGGAAATAATGAAGTGTCTGGTCAATGATGAGAATGGTGGATGTGTCGGTGTTTTTCTTCTGATGGAGGTCCAAAAATACTACAAGCTCAGGGACCCAGAGGAGAGATTAAACATTTATTTCATAGTAAAATTCTATGAGTTCCATGATACCAGCAGATTGATGGCCTCATGGTGGAAGGAAGAAAAAAATTTTACAAAGTGGAGCAACGGTTGGTATGGAACAACAAACCTAAGGGAGCCATACATCTATTTAATGGCTCTAATCTGTCGATTGTATGAGAAGAAGGATTGCGCCAATTTTTCAGAGGCATTGATGCCCCTGGCATACACTGTGTCCATCTCCGAGAGCAGCTTCAACTCAGGAACAATCATTTCAAAACAATTGAGAAACAATATATTGCAGGCCCAGACACCGAAGAATGGATAAACGCGTGCTTTTCACATGGCATCGTACCTGGTAGATGTAATCTGCGCAAGGAATGTCTTCACAGGAATGAATCTGAGTTGGCATGTCGTTGAGCTACCTATACATGTCTACTTCAACATTCTGTGGGAAAATAGGTACAAAATATCCTATGCTCTCATCTACGATGAATTTATAGCTTGGGTCTATTTTATTATTTTTAAGAAGGAATGCCCAAGACTTTCGGCAGCGAACAAGAAAATGATCTCAAAAGTAGGCCACTGGTACCTAGAGGAAACCACGACTTATATCAAGGTGTTTGGGGCCACCGACGCACCACATTTACTCCCTTCTCATGTCCCATACCGGCTCATCATGGGAGAAATTTGTTACCAAACCATCCTGCAGGGCTATAATGCTACTCTGGTTAAAGAAAATAAGTGAGCGTTCATACCCTATGGTTTCCATATAGGGTGTTACATGGTGAAGGATACTATGCAAGATAAACAAGAGGGCTTGAGCCAACTGGAATACAGATTCCCCACGAGTCGATTTCGCAAACACGAACCTAGAGGCCTAGTACTTTAGCATGCATCACAAGTCTCCTCCTACTGGTCATATGCACATGATAAGTTTGAAGATGAAATATTTATAGAATGTGCTTAGGACTGGGAGGAGGTGTTACAGAGAAAAGATAACCCAAATATGACTATATTTAAAGCAATGAGTATGGATGAGCAAGTTGAAATGATGGAACAGACTGCACAGGAAGCCCTTAGGATTAGGGAAGAGAACATATAAGTAGAGGCCACATAGGCACAGAGGAGGGGGATGTTTTTGTTAGAAGAAGACCAAAGTCATACAGAGGTTATAAAACTATCCCCAATTGTTAGAACCTATAAGGATCACCTTGGCTGACACAATCAACATCGGAGAGGAGTTAAATGGATCAAAATCAACCCCACTAGAGGGAACCACCAATCCAGAAAACTCCAAGGTTTTGTTGCCACGAGCCATATCACCGGTGATTATTCCATCCCAGCAGGAGATTCCAAGAACATCAGGTGAAACAGGTGTGCCTAACATTCTCTTTGATTTGATTACCATCTATGATGATGAACAGAGCTCGGAGGTCTCAGTTATAACTCCAGTACCAATCACAGAGGATAAATAATTGGGGGAAACATTTTCTCCAAATCCCTATGCTTCGATTCTAAACCCTCTGCAGGGCGACCATGAGGTCGAGAGTATCCTAGACACTGAATTTATCGAACTATCGAGGACTCTGAAAGATAGCTCTAAGGATGAGCTAGGCTTTGGTGAACAAGAAGAAAAATTGAATCAGCTAGAGATCGACACATCAACAACCGAGCACCAAATTAGTGTTGAGCGTGTGATTGTATCCCCATATAAGTTCGACACTCCACCAATTGACAAACACCAGCAGGAGGTCAAGTCAATGGAACATACAAAATTTTCTCATGTTAAAGAAGTACAAGAGCCAGTCCTAGAACAAATATATACGGAAGGAATCCTGGGAAACACTCTAACCTCGGGAGACCAACAGATCCCTGAGCTTGTGGATGACGTCGTCGATATACATGATATTTCTTATGACAGAGAGAGGAAATTTATAATGAGAAGGAAAACCAAGAAAAGGAGGCTCACACTGGATAACACACTTCTCATCACCACAGAAGAAACGTTGCTCAGCACAAAAAATGTGAAGAAAACTGAGATAATCGGCGCGGGAATGGTTATAACCCATGGCATGCTAGATCGAGCAAGACAGGACAAAAAGGAACAACCCGCCGCAAAGAATAAGTTGGACCATCTGCACCATCTGGAGAAATATTATCGGGACTCAACGCAAGAAGCAGTTTTCATGAAGAGTGAATTCTGAGAAGCATACGCATAATTCACGAGCGAAAGACATCTCTTAACCAGGTGCATAGCCTATTTTCAAGAAGACACTCTCATGGCGTTGGAAACCTATAAATACGTGGAGAGATGGTATGAGAAAGCATACCAGGATGTGGAGCGAATCAATTATATTAGTGCGGTACAGAAGGGCCGAGACACGAAAGAACATGGCATCTGAGTGCTGATGGATAGCAGCATCTCCTGAATCAGTAAGGCGGTTGAATACTAGGTAAGAATGGCCCAAGAAAATCAACGAAAGGTATAGGAAAGGTGGGCCAAGTGTGAGAATAGTTGGGAGAAGATTAATCTAGAGATGAAAGACATTGGTCTTCTAGAGTTCGGCTCACCTAAGGACTTTTTCGATTTTCATGACATAGTCAAACGACATGTAGAACAAGACTTAGCATGGGAAGCGGAGATCATGCAGGTGGCAAGCATGACACCAGGTCAAGTAAAGAATTTTATGGAACACTCGATCAAGGCTCGCACAATACTTCAGTGTTTAAGTGCCAAGATGATCAGATATAGAGAATGGGAAATAGAGATAAAGGAAACCCTTGTAGCCCTGATGGACCAGCACAGATTCTTGTATGCTAACACATGCGGGGATCTCTTTGTCAAGTGGTCATAGTATGAGAAGAATAACCCACTCTAGTAGAACCACTAGACGATCTCAAGAGAACAAAGAGATCAAGCGCCACATGTCATTATTTTGCTTTACTTAACACAAACTTTTAGTAGTTATTTTAAGTTAGTGATTTTTTATAAATAAGGGGATCGACCTTGTAGGAAAGGGTCGATGGTTTTGGGGAAAGACCCTCTTTCTTGAGAATTGTAAAGAATTATTTCTGAGCAACTTTAATTAAGAAGTTATGTTTAGAACTAGAGACAAATTTTATTTTCATCAAAAGTGTTATGTGATTGGATTTGAGGAGGAACTACTTCCATATTTGAATTCAGTATTTGACATTGTAACGAGTAAGAGTTTATGAATCTATTGATAAGCTATCTTTTCAATACTTTAAACAGTTCTTTTGTTCTAAATGATGAAAAGCGAATCATTGTGTTAATATGTGATTGATGGTAGAGCTAAGGAAACTATTTTTATTGCACTTATATTTATTGCGTGCATATTTTCTTTCCATAATTGTTATCTTAGTCAGTGTTGAAATACTAGCAAGTTAATGTATTATTACTAGACTTGTAATAGGTGTGAATATCATTGTCTGCACACTAGAGGACGAGGGTTATCCCAAGATCAGCAGTCTTCAGTAGTTAATATTTTCCTCTATCAGTTGGTTTATACCATCACCCCTTATTTTATCAAACTCATCTAATAATAAAAAAGACAAAAAGAGAATCATTTAACCTGAAGGAGGAACTTTCAGAGAAAGATACCCTGTCAATCACTAGTTCAGCCCATGGGTACATCGGCCAGATCGAAATATCTGGAGAACCATTCCACTCATCAAATGTTGTGAAGTATACTTGGGCCTCTAAGGTGGGTTTGGTTCCTACTGTTGAGTCAAAGGATCTTGGACCCCTCAACATAATTGGCGCTAGAAGGAGGGCCTAAACGAATGAATGGATAACAACATTTTTGATAATATATTTCACATAGCTTGTAGATTCAAAATAGCCCACATGCATGGCTAGTCATTCTAAAGACAACCCACATACATATAGTACTCCCGAAATGAGTAACTCGGCTCATCACGAGGAAGTAGAACACATATTCCCTAAAATACCTTACGCTCTCCCCCACCAGGAGTTGAACCAGTTCAGAAGAATCACAAGAGCTTATGCCTGGCAAATTGGATCATTACCCTCAGCTCCTTTACTTCCTCGTAGAAAACAAGTAAGTAGATCAGTTGTTGACACCCATGACCTAGTTTTTGTTCACACAATAGAAGACCTGATAGATTTTTCCGTCACCGTGATCAATCAACCCATCAATTTGATCCCCGAAACACCAACTGGTAACTACTCTGAACCTGACGATTTCGAATCTGACAAGGAAGGGTATAACTTGGATCGCTCAGTTTCTGAATCAGACAACATGGAGGATAATAACAAAAACAATGAAGAAAGGGGAAATCAACCTCAAAATAATAAACCACGGTTGGACAGAGATGCTCTGGCAATCCCATGAAGGGTACATAAACTACCCTAGGATCCAGAAAAATTACTCCCCAAATTTGACCCTGAAACCACCGGATTGCCTGAAGACCATATCAAAAATTTCATACTAGCTATAAGATTGATGGACGTACAACATGAGGATGTAGTGTGTAGGATTTTTCCCTATACCTTTGAGAATTCATCCTCGACTTGGTATTTTAACTTGCTTGTTGGATCCATAACTAATTGGACAAAGTTTCAAAAATATTTCTTAGACAAATTTGCAGAATAAACCACCACAGGAGATTTAATGGTTGAACTTTTCACCTCCACCATGATTTCAAAAGATAAGTTTAAAGATTTCAATCAACGGTTTACCACTATCTTGAACAAATTCCAAACCGAAGCTAAACCTACTCAGGATTTGCAGATTGAGGTATATGCTAATGCTCTCCCTACTTCCATTTCCATGTTTGTGAAAAGGGGTGCCAAACACACCCTAGCTGAAAATTTCAAGGAAGAAAAAGCAATCGAATTCCAAATGAAGGGATACAAAACAGGCTAGGTCTCACTAGTTAAGAAGGAATCTCAACCTCCACCTAGGAAAGGACTTTTGTTGACTAGACCCCCAGGAAAACAAACAAAACAAGGTCCCAAAAGAGGAGGTGGGGACATAGAATACCTACAACAGATGATAAAGAAACTTTCGAATGAAATCATAGACATGAAAAGAAGTGTCGGGGAAGGAAACCAAGGTCAAAGGACTTATAAACCCTTTTTTAAAAGAAACCCTCCTTTCAAATCAATTGAACCTCCCCCAACCAACTTAAACATTGACCTGGGTAATGTAGAATTTGACTCTTTTTGTACATACCATCAAGAGAAACATTCCAAAAGAGATTGTCCCCAATGGATGCATGCTATGAATTTAATGGCCAATAAGTTCCTAGATGAAGTTTCTCTTATCAAACAATCAAATGGCTCATCGGTAAATATCGTTGATTAGGAAGAAGTTGAGCCACCAGAAGAAACATCCATGTTGTTGTGGGATCCTTACTTGTTGATGCCTCTCGATGATGTATTTGAGGTCCAGGAACCACTCGTTGAGGTCTTGATTGTACAAACGCAAAGTAGGGGGCAACCAGTCCAAAATAATCCCACCATCATTCAATCCTCAAGAGGGAAACAAATAGTAGATCACTCGAAAGCATTGGTTGTCTCCCAAAGAAACCCTATGAACATACACACATGGGAAACACCTAAGCTACACTACAACATAGTAGAAGACTTAAATAAGTTGAAGGCTAATGTGTCGGTCATGGGATAATTTTCCAAGCAAAAGTCTGAAATGGTCTTTCCCATCCAAGCAAAAGTCCGAAATGGTTTTTCAGATAGATTCGCTAGTGGGATCGTAGGAAAGTATGACCCATCAAGAAATCCCAACGAAAGTAGTCACCCAAGAGGTTGAAATTGAAGAAACAATCAGCCATGTAGAAATAGGAAAACCCTCGCCTCTAATGTCGACCATGTACTTTGATGGCTCTAAATCACAAGAAGGATCGGGAGCAGGGTGCATCCTTATCGACCTGAAAGGGAAACAAAATTTCTTATCCTGTAGGTTAGAATTCGAATGCACCAACAATACTGCTGAATATGAAGCCCTAGTCCAGGGACTGAAGAAATCCATTGACTTGGACATCAAGGAACTGAAGGTCTTTGGAGATTCTGAAATCATTGTCAGGAAAGTAAAGAATATTATACATTGCAATTCACCTCAATTAAAGAGTTATCAGCATATGGTATACATCCTGATAGACATTTTTTAAGCTTTCAACATTACCTCCGTCCTTAGGGCGAAAAACACACTTGTTGATTCTCTAGCCACCGCATCCTCAAGGTTATCTCCTTTAGAATACTATGAAGCCTCCAAGTTCACTGTGGAACTACTCTACAAACCATCAGTACCCAACAATATTTCTAATTGGAAGGCTTTTGAAGGAGACAAACAGATTGTAGATTTTCTAACTAATTAAGAGAATTTTAAATATTTGGCTATTAATTATGAGGTATTCCAAGAGCATCTAGAAAAGACAGAGTCCCGCCAACAGAATGGGGGAAAATACCATGATGATGATCATCCCAAGTTTCACATGATACCTAAAGGGGTGGCTAGTTTGGAATATCTCTTCAACTTGAGAGAAAGGTTTAAGGGGTCGAAGAATGAAAAAAAAGGGAGCTCATGCCCTTTACATGAAACTATAAACTTAGGCACCCTTGAGAACCCCAAGATCGTGAACATTGGTAAGAAAGTATCCAAAGCAGATAGGAAAGATTATATCAAACTGTTTAAGGAATACCAGGATATCTTTGCCTAGTCTTACAAGGAAATCAAAACATATGATACTCACATTATAAAGCACACAATCCCATTGAAACCTGGGATAAAACCTTTGTAATAGAAATTATGAAAGTATCATCCATCTCTGGAACCCTTTATGTATCAAGAAATGAAGAAATTGTTAGATGCTAAGTGTAACACATCCACTGCTAAATAATAATTTTTTCTCCTTTTCTCGAGGGACAGAATCCCCGAAGTCCTACGGGGCTTAGCGCAGGCTAGCTCTTCCCTTTTCCACCTCCATGTGATCGTCGGTTATGACCACCGGCCAAACAACTAGGCACCTTTTCACATTTTGTGACTCAGCGATATAAGCGAGTCAAGTCTTTCGACTTTGCAAACCCCAAAACCCGATACTCGAGTACTTATATGAGATCCAACGGCTCTCGATGTCTTGGATCCAACGATTTGGATATTTTTGGAGTTTCGTGAACCGGGAGTCCATGATGCAATGACTCCAAAACTCTTGTCACTCCAACCCCCAAATCTCGATATGGGGATTCGTGTAGGAGATCAACGATCCTTGAGGATTTGGATCCAACGGTCCACGGGATTTCAGAGCTTTCCCCGAACTCTAACTACTCACCACGTGTCTCCTCCGATGGACAATCTAGATCCTTTCGAGACTCCTCCTTTCTGCCAGAGAGTGCATCGGGGTTTCGTGTACCGGGATTTCGCGACTTGCGAAGACAAGGGTTCTTGCCCTTTGGTTTCCAGGGTGCCGAAATGTCAATCGACAGCCACGTGTCCCTCTGATGAACGGCTGCGACCTTTACCCATGATCAACCGTTATGATCTTTTCAGGATGACCAACTTATTCACACTTAAACCGATTCGGGGTTTCGGTAATCGATATTTCGCGACTTGCGAAGACAAGGGTTCTTTCCCTTTGGTTTCTCGAGTGTCGAAATGTCGAAGCGCTTACCATCAACCATGTGTACTCTATAGATGGACAGTCCAGGTACTTCCATGGATCATGGGGTCTACGGTCCCGATTTCTTCATTTCTTGCAAGGGTAAAAAGGGTCATGGCATTAATGCCTGCATCTCTTCCTCAAATCTAACGGTCATTACAGACCTTGGATCCTCCGAAAGGATCACATTCGTGCATAGCTTGCAAAGGTGGAGAGGGATCGAGGTATTATCGTCCACGTTCCTTCCCCACATCTAACAGTTGTTATTGACCTTGGATCCTCCGAAAGGATCTTGTCCATTAATCAAGACTTAACCACACGCTGCCATTTCGGGAGTTCGCAAGTCGAAATTTCGAGACTTGCAAGCACAAGGGGAATATGCCCTTCGGTATTCTGGGTACCGAAATGTCGAAGTGATGAACAGGCTTCGATCAGTAATTAGCCCCCTGAGATATGCCTTGGCCAATATGACCACTTCTCATAAGACCATAGTCTTATTCCCTTCGGGACTTATCAATACGAGAGTCCGACCTCTTGTCAACAGGACTCCCGAATTCTCGATTTTCGATTTCCCGAAGTGGGTGATCTCGCGACACATGGCCTTCCTTAATCGGATGGTCCAAGTCTATTTCGGGACTTTTGCCCCTATTCATGAGGGCTTAACCCTCATGCATCTCCTGACAGATCCAACAGCTGTTGGGTTTTCTAACTAAGATATGACGGTTCAAATTGGTCCCACGTTGTGCACTCTCCCACTGCTCCCTAGACGTGGAAAAACCAATGGTCCAGATACTCCCACAGACCTTGGGTATCTATGGTCCTGATTTCTTCGCTACTCGTTTCTTCCTCCAACCTAACGGTCGTGAATGACTGCAGATCTTCCGACGGGATCTCGTCCGTCAATCGATACCTATCCCTACGTTGCTATTTCAGGATTTCAAGAGGATCATTCTTCCTTGTACAGGGTTACTAAGACTTGCACCTTCAAATCCTTTTCCAGGTTCTTGGTAAGCTATCCAAGAAGGGTATCTCTGTGGAGAGATCTATTCCTGGTATTCCTGGGGACGAATAAGGATATAGATTTCCCAGGAACAGACTTGAAGTCTGAATTAATTCAACATGCATGTATACATATAAATCTATCTATAAACATAAGTCATGCATGGCCCTTCCATTATAAGCATGCAACCACCATTTCTGAATCAAAACACTACACAGGCAGTCTTATACTCAAACCATTCATAAAATTGCACAGACTATGAGCATATATGTCAGCATATAAATTTCAAGATCCAAGATGTAAAACACTTATCAGAAATAACACCAGATGTGAGTGCAACTGCTAAGAGGGGTGCTCGTTTCCACCCAACCGTAGGCTCAGCGACTCCCAACGGATTTACCACTAGCCACCCCCGAGCTGAGACCACGATGCTGCGAGACTGCCTCTCTGTTTGCCAGTGACCGAGAACGAAGGTTACTCTCCTTCTTCTCTGCTATCACTCACTCTATATTTTCCAGAGTTCTCTTCCTCTTTCCCTCGGGTCTGCCCTTGATCGCCCACACTTCCTGCCTTTTCTCTCTTCGGCGAGGTTGCATGTGGCATGATTTTCCTCAAAGTGGTCAGGTCTGAGGACTCTACAGATGGGCAGTTCACCCCCATCCCTCATTACTCATGAGGAGCCCTTTAGCTACCAACCTGACGAGTCATTAAATTCGGGGCTAGCGAGCTCTTGGTACTCCGGGCCAGTGAAGTCCAAATACGGTATCAATTTCAGTGGAAGTTAACACCACCATTCCAGGTGCCTTCCACCACCTTTCTCCAGCCATCGTGGTCTCTTTTCAGCATATCCCTTCTCATCAATCCTGCAACATATATTCATAATATTATTCACATTCATCGACCTTTTTCACAAGGTCCATTCACATCACACATTCACATTTTTTAGTTTGCCACAGTTCTTGGCCAGTATAGTTATTTTTACAGAATGGGGGAAATAGGGTGTTACACTAAGGTTATCTTTCAAGTTAGACACTCTGCCTGGGTAGCCAATTTGGTTCCTGTCGAGAAAAAGTGTGGGGAGATCCACCTATGTGTAGATTTCAGAAACCTTAACAGAGCATTGGAAAAGGATAACTACCCAGTCCCACCCATGGAACAGCTCTTGCAGACTGTGTCTGGCTCTGAAATATTTTCCCTTATAGATGGTTTCTCAGGTTATAACTAGGTCTTAGTTTCAGAGGAAGACCAATTGAAGACTACCTTCCGAACAAAGTTGGGAAATTTTTCTTATAAACGCATGCCCTTTGGGATGATTAATGTAGGAGAAACCTTCCAAAGGGCCATGGACATTGCCTTTCGGGGATTAATTAACAAGTGTGTAGTAGTATATTTGGACGACGTGACTGTGTATTCAAAGAACATATAAGACCACATCTAACATCTAACCCATATTTTTGAAAGGTGTAGGAAATATGGAATATATTTGAACCCTAAGAAAACTATCTTTGGTGTAGAGGAAGGGAAACTACTAGGTCATATTATATCTCAAGCATGAATTTGTATAGACACCGAGCGGATAAAGGCAATAGCTCATCTCCCCTTACCCCATAACAAAAGGGCTATGCAATCCTTCTTTGGGAAAATTAACTTTGTGAGGAAGTTCACGCACGATTTCACTGAAACTGTCAAACCCTTACAAAAAATGATTCGCGAGGATGCAGAGTTTAAATGGGATGACGAGAAAAAAGATACCTTCAACAATATCAAGATTGCAATCTCTCAATCTCTGGTGCTGCGAAGTCCAGATTTTAGTAAAGATGTTTTTCTCTATACTTTCGCCTCCAACCACTCCTTCGTTGCAGTATTGACCCAGAAAGATGATAACAACAATGAGGCATTGGTATCATTTATGAGCACTAATATCCAAGGAGCCAAACTGAATTACTCGGCTATAGACAAACATGCTTATGTGGTATACAAAGCAGTGAAACATTTCAGATCTTACATCCTGAAAAATCACACCAAAGTCATCGTGCCTCATCCCGTAGTCTGATCCCTGTTCACTCAACAAGAGATGGGAGAGAGAAGGGGAAATTGGATGGAAGTTGTCCAAGAATTTGATCTAGATATAAAACCTGCCAAATTAGTTAAGGGACAAGGATTGTGTAAACTGGTCGCAGAAGCCCAAGATCTAATAAATGAATACCCCAGGTGGGAGAATGAATTAGCATTATGGTGCAATGAAGCTTTATACATTCCCCCGAGGCAATAATCTCAGTATGGAAACTTGATTTACCTCCTACATCAAGGGAATTTCCCAGAAAACCTAAGCCCTAAGGAAAGGAGAGCTCTCAGGCTAAAATCTGCACAATATCACCTCATAAATTCATTACTTTTCCACATGAATTATGATGGAGTACTCCTAAGATGTCTCGAACATGAAGATATAGAAAATATTCTGAGGGAACTCCATGATGGTCCCATAGGTGAACACTTTGTAGGAGATACCACATCTCACAAAATATTAAGAGCCAATTATTATTGGCCTACTCTATTTAGGGACGCTCATACATACACTAGAATTTGTAAATCTTGTCAAATGAGCGTTGGTAGAGGAAAGAGGGCAGTTGTCCCACTCCAACCAGTAACCATATCGATACCATTCGAGCAATGGGGGTTAGATGTCATAGGGGATATTATTCTTAATTATTTGAAACAACATAAATATATACTGACTTCTACAGATTATTTCACAAGATGGACAGAGGCCATCCATCTGACTCATGTGAATGAAAAGGTTGTAATCCAATTCATAGAACAAAAACTAATCACAAGGTTTGGGATGCCTTCCATTCTTATTTTTGACAATGCTGCCTACTTTTCTTCTACTCTATTAATAGAGTACACTCTAGACAAAGGGATCATAATAAGATACTCTGCAAACTACTACCCAGAAGGAAATGGGGTGGCAGAATCAACTAATAAAAACCTAGTGAGGATTTTGAAGAAAACAGTCGCAGAAAACCAGAGGAATTGGCATAGATTGCTTCATAATACATGGGAAGATAGAGTAACACCCAAGGAAGCTATATGAAACTCTCCATACTTTCTAGTATATGGACAAGAAGCCATTCTCCCAAATGGGTTGCATCTTCCATCACTGCATCTTGCTCAGGCCTCAAGAGGGCAGCCCTCATCAGTTATTCAACAAAGAATTTATTCCCTCCTCATGCTTGAAGAGAAAAGGGAGAAAGCTAAATCTAAGTTCACTGCTCATCAATAGATAGTTAAAATATGGTTTGACAAGCATAAGGCCAAAGAAAAGAATTTTGAAGTAGGAGACTTAGTCCTGAAATGGAATAGAGCAAACGAACCTAAGGGAAATCATTCGAAAATTCAAAATCTATGGCTTGGACCTTTCCAGGTATCCGAGAAAATTGGGGTAGGCATGTATCGGTTGAAAAATCTGAGGGGGGAACCTGACAACCTCCCAGTGAATGGCCAAGCCATGAAAAAATACTTCTTTTAAAAAAATATGTATTTTTCATGTTTCTTTTAGCATATATTCTGATCGGGATAAATGTGTAGGTTTAGGTTAGGTTGATTGCAAATTCCTCTTTATTTTTGTTTTTTCTTTTTCTTGGTATTTTCCTGTAATTAAGTTGTGCTCCGTAAAGCAGTGGTCGACTTTAATAAATATGGTGCAACAAACTCTGCTCCTAACTTACGCTTATGTGCAACATAAGAAATGTTGGGCAAATACAGATTTCTTAAAGGAGATCTATATCTTGTCTTTGAAAAACACACAACCTTGGTAAGTGATGAACTATCTTCCTGGTGGTCTGGTAAATCCCAAAGGGAAATGGCTAGTTGGAAAGGATCACATGTAACTCTAGACATAGCTAGGAATAATTTCACCTTAACAATTTCACCTTGCAGATAACAAACGTCCTCCTCTCCAACTCACTCGTGGCATTTCTGCTAGAAGAAAATCAATTATATTAAAAGGAGTGCAAAGTTGGAGAGGGTATGCAGATAACTTCGTCGGGGCCATGGATGCTCGCTGGCAACGGAACAAGTTCTGTGACGTCGGGGTGACTCCATTGAGTCTATGCACGCTTGTTGGCAGCAGAGCAACACCATAGAAAAGGAATAGTGATAAATAAGATGGCCTCGAGCCAGTGAATGCCTTACCTGACTATTGTCAAAGAGGGGCGTGGGTCATGTTCAAGAGGAACGAAGGTCGAAAAAGGGTTGAACTCCATATGCGGAACCAGATTCACGAATCTGGGAAGTTGTACCCGCATGGATAGGAAATACTCTGATGAAAGTGAATCCAGTTAGTTTCTCAACCAGATTTTTCACAAGCTAAGCCAGAGGGAAGGAGTAGAGATTATGTTTTCGCCCAAATAATCGACATTTGTTAGCGCTCAACACAGCCTAAAAGATTTTTGAATTTTTTTCTCTTTTGGGTACCACTATTTTTCTTTTTTTTCTTCTTTCTGAATTGAGTCCATTGTGTAGGGATCATTAAGTTTTGTTTCCATGTCTCATCATCGATCACATTCAGATTTATTTGGACCTGTTGAATTGAAACGTTTTCTCTAAAAAGAACTTGGCATTTTAACTAATAATTCACAACTAAAATTGTGACCCACACACCCATTTTCGGCATCGGCGAAATTCGAGCAGTAAAATGACCATGAAGCAATGATAATCATCGATCGTCGATCGTCGATGTATCATCGGCATCAGAAAAAAAACGAATGAGGAGTGCATCAATTGCTAACTATGATTCACGAAGAAGTTTTCAAAAAATTGTCGATATCCCATCGGCGTCGGCAAAATATGAAAGGTAAAAACACTAACATGGGCCATAACAAACCTCTGATCACTGATTACTAATGCATTGTTCAGATTCGGTGAAATCCCAAAGATTTAAATTATGGAAATTTTCGCGTTGACACCTCGTCGAGCACCGATCACCGATGCATTTTCAGCATCGACAAGTTTTGAGGGGGGTAATATGAGAACACTTGTTTCAACATCTCTCCGATTAATGATCCTCGATACTTATTTGTCATTGGTGGGATAGGACATGTTCGTCAAAGCACATATCTAACAAAAATCCCCGATTCCGATTAAACTCTTAGGCAAAGGAGCCAAATTCAAATGCCACATGTCTTTTCTGTGTAGGCATTTCGTATGGCCTAGTTTCATCATGAGTCACCTTAGATTTCCCCGTGTCCTAGTCGAGCTTCTAGGTCATCATTTTCACATCAACATCATATGGCCAGATGGATTGGCATTGGATATTTTTCCAAAAGAGATCAACATACATTGTCTAAGAAAAACGTCGACCCATGATCCACTCGTTCAAATTAGCAGAATGATGGGAGGCTTTCAGCACAAAATAGAATCATATTTTGTCATTTAATAGGCCAATTAATTTTTCTCTCTGCATACATGGTTGTCTCATGCGTCGACCGAATGAAATTACTGATGAACCACAACATAGACCGCTCCTCCGTCGCCAACCTACAACTGCATTTAATCCTGAGCATAATGTCGATCTTAGTGACGGATTGTGTAAACCTTCATTTATGCCCTTAATTGAAGAACTGATGTGACAAGGTAAGTGATCTGAAAATGGAATGAATTTGTTTCCAATAGATCTTTAAAATGAAGAAGACTTATCTCTTTAAATTGCAAGTGTATAAAAGGTATGTGTTTGGGCAATTGGATCAAGTTACTAACATGTAATTTCAATGAGTTTTACTTAAACAGGAGCATCATATCAGATAGATAAAAAAACCATCAATAATGAACACATAACATGGAAAATGATAAAGGATTTCACCCCTCTCTTGGGCTACATCTCTTGGTCCAGCTTCCCTTGGATCATTTTCATTATGCTTAAAAATTTCTCTTATAGTGCTCATAATACAAAATAGATGGCTCCAATGGCTTCAGAACATCCAAAAACCCCTAGCTGGGCTTTTTTGGCACCTGGTTTGGCCAAAAAATGAAGAAGTTACACCTCCTGGAAGTTTTCCCCTTCAAGCTTGTTGTACCTACTTGCCAAAATGCACCTGTGAATGACCAACCTAGCTCCCGCAGTGTTACTGGGCCTAAAACCCAGTACACACACACACATCCCACAAAAAAAGGCATTCTTTCGAATAATTAGCCGGATTAGCGCCCTCTTGGGCGGAGGTGTTGGTCGCATGGGGGGCATATGGCCACGTCCTAGCGCCTTTATCGACCCCCGTGGCTAAACCATTGCATATATCCCATGCCATTGGTCACGTGGAGTGGCCATGTGGCCAAAGCTCCAAACTTGTTGGGACAAACTCCATTCAAATAAAATTTTGTGCGCCAACATTTAAAGTGGTGGACATATGACAATGGTTGTATGTAATGTGTGTTGGGGGATGACAATGGATTAGGGCTACGTGCTAACCATTGCAACGATCGTGGTTATATAGAGTGGTTATATGGTTCTATGCACTGGGGGATTAACAAATCAGAGTTATGAACTGGAATGTTCCACCAAAGGTTACAGAGTATGGCTGTATGGTATGGATAAAACCGGAGGCTGGGGCTTAGGCCCCGACCCTTTACTCCATCGTGCATGCAATCGTTTCAATTCAAATATTTAAATTCGACTACATAGGTTAAGAAACATCGTGGGTGGGTTGGTATCCCAACCTTGCCAAATCGCTCCCCCCCACTCGGAGATCGTGGGTTCGACTCCTGTGGAGTCATATAACTTTTACCAAATGCCAACCACTTGGAGGGTGCCACGTGGCAGCCCATGACTAGGCCATGTGGCACCATAACATTTGCCCACCAAAAATGACACTTGTCACCATATTATTTTCCCATGTCTGCCACTGATCCTACTGAGTCAGCATGCCAAATCCTCTGCCACGTCACTGTATGGCCATACAACATGTACGGTCAGCTCCCACATCAGCATGGTACAGACTGCACAGTCAGCAAAATTTTGCCTGTTTAGCAAAATGAATAGAGCACAATATATTTCTCATACGATGTTTGTTTAAGCTCGTTCAAGTTTTTTTGGGTTCATGACGATGAGGCCTGTGCACATGTCTGTTTTGAAGCGATTCCGAGCACTTTCATTTTTGAGCAAAATTTGATCCACTAGATCACACCTCCCCATTGGGAATCTTTTGGACCTCCAAAAGACTACTTTTAGTCAATCTAAAGATGAGGGTACAATTCCCCCACCTTTACAATCTCAATCCATCCAGCCTTGCTTGGATTGGTGCCTTTGAGACCAATACGAAACTTGTCATGCCTTGTTGTGTAATTGGCTTGGCTCTTTCTCAACTGTTCTTGAATGGTTTGATGCACAAACTGAACTGGTTCAATGAACTTCTTGGCCTAGTTATAAACATGCTGAAAGTAATGTAGATTCTCATCCCAAAACTTAGGATGCTTTCTTTTCAATCTAGCCACCATCTTTCCCATACAAAAATGGCTAGCAACAAGATAAGAATGTGCTTCCCTTATCTTGTTGACCCTTTCACCCTGTGAAAAACATAGCTTGCCAAGATAAAAAAGTTTACCATGCACGTAGGAATCCAATTCCTCAACTTGCTTAGTATGACATCAACTTGCATAAACATTTTTTCCATCAACATATAAAACATAGTTTTCCCAATAGCTCTTATGCATGATTGGATTATGCTTGAAAATAACTAAAGCACTAACAATAGGCCTAGTAATTAAATCAGCAACTTTGTCATAAAGTTATTTCTTATACCTTATCACCAAGTGGAAAACATGACTTGTCAAGGCATGCAATGGAGCTTTCTTTGATCTCAAAGCTTTCTTCCATGTGTCTCCTTCAACAATCATATATGTAGTCTTGTTCAAGGCTCTGAAATCTACCCACATACGCCATATACAATCTTTCTCTGGTACCAAACCAATTGGTGACCTGCATGGTGAAGTGCTTGATTTGATGACCCCTTTGTCAAGCAACTATTGGGCTTGTTTTCTGATTTCAACATTCTCCATGTATGACATCCTACACATGTCAATGTTTGGAATAGGACCTCCTTGCTGCAATAGAATCTCTTGTTGTATACCCTTTTTAGGAGGCAATCCCCTTGGTTCTTGAAACATCTCAACATTTTCATTAACAACCTCATAAAAATCAGATTGTAACTTTGCATCGCATCCTTTGATAACTTGTTCTTCATCATTGTCTTTGGGTTTAGTCATCAAAAGTACAAGGTTCTTACTAGCATTGACTAGTATTTTCATTTTTCCAGCATTTATAAGTGACAAATTCATCTTCTTTGTATGTTCTCTAACAATGTACTCAAATCCATTTTTAAACAAATGATACTTGTTCTCATGACGATGAAAAATGGCTCTCCTATCATATAAGTATGGGCTTCCAAACACAATACCAAAAATATCCAATGGAATAACATCAAGCTCTACCTCATCTATATAGTTTGCAGTGATGGAAAATATGAGTTTACACCTTCTTGTCACATGCAATTTGGCATTGTCACATATCCAACCTAAAGGGTATGGTTTAGGATGAGGAGTAGTTTCCAAATCTAGTTTCTTGACAATATCTTCAGAAATAAGGTTTTCTTCTGATCCCGTATGAAAAAGAGTATCTATATTGGTATGTTTTGAAATCGCCCTTATGTGGAAAAGCTATATCCTTTCTTTTTCATATTGAGTTTCATTGATGGCATAATTTGAAGAACTAGTGCTTGCAATAGAATTCTTACCTTGTAAACCCATGGCTATGATTTCGGTTTCATCTTTTGAATCAGATCCTGAATCTTGTTGTACAGTTGCAACGATGTTTGGTTTCTCTTTGTTGTTGAACTTTTTGGGTCTCTTTTCAGGATGAAGTTTACAACAATGGTCTTCATCATGGCCATCCTTTGAACAATTTTTACAAGAGATTTTCTCTCTCTCTTTCTTGATTGAAGCATTTTACTTTCCATTTCCTTCAAACTTCCTCTTTCCCTTGTCTCCATTAAAAGACTTCTTGCTGCCCTCTTGAGGTTTATTCCTTCCTCTTACCTCTAAATGAGTAGCCTGCACACATACTTCATCTAGATTTGAAGGGTTAAACATAAGTATTGTATGCCTCAAGTAGCTATGCAAACCTCCAATCTATTTGAGCAAAGTATCTTGTGAAGACAAATCTACACCCAAAACCAAAGCTCTTCTCTTTAATTTTTGACTGAATCTTTCCACATCTTGCCCTAAATTTTTTCCAATCCATAATAGCTTTATGCATGTATGCTAATGGATAAAATTGCCTTTTAATTGCAACAATAAAATCATTCCAAGAGGATTAAACTTTACCAGGTTTCTTCATGTCCTCTTGAGTTTTGGCTTCCCACCAAATGAGTGTTGTATTGTCCAATCTTAAAGAAGCAAGTTGAATCTTAGTTTCATCATCTGTGATTCTTTGTATCCTACAATACACTTCAGTCTGACGAATCGAGTTATCTAATTTCTCAGCATTTACCTCTCCATTGTACATTGGCAATTCAAACTTAATATCAAGCTTAAGCAAAGGAGTTTGTAAAGGAGATTTACCATTATCTTTTGGAGAATTCGGAGGTGGTTGTGAAATGGTGGAAGAGGTGGAAGATGGAGGTGAAGGAGGTGGAGAATCACCATTCCCTCCATTTCCATTTGGATTTT
The DNA here is from genome assembly GCA_010110895.2 of Picea sitchensis. Classification (NCBI taxonomy): domain Eukaryota; kingdom Viridiplantae; phylum Streptophyta; class Pinopsida; order Pinales; family Pinaceae; genus Picea; species Picea sitchensis. The sequence goes on along the minus strand of SNQJ01S0007266.1, from coordinate 76,540 downwards.
TATCACCACTGTATCCATTACCCTTTGGAGGGTTGGAGTTTTCACCTTGCAATATTGCATTTCTTTCTTCAAACAAAACTTTGACCATCTCAGTCATATCATAGAAATCATTTCTGAAATTTTCCTCCTCTGAAGGAAGAGTTCCATGACTCTCCTCGTGAGCCATACTTGGTGAATATCTCCTTGAAACTTGAGGTGATTTTATAGTTCTCCTTCTTGACAGTTGAGAACTTGGCTCTACAAGTTGACCTTCTCCTCTTGTGAGCTTCAACCTTGTAAGCATCAGAAAAACAAAAACAAATTGCAAACAATCAAGCCTTCAAAAACCAAAACTCTGATACCAATTGATCTGAAAATGGAATAAATTTGTTTCCAATAGATCTTTAAAATGAAGAAGACTTGTCTCTTTAAATTGCAAGTGTATAAAAGGTATGTGTTTGGGTAATTGGATCAAGTTACTAACACATAATTTCAATGAGTTTTACTTAAACATGAGCAGCATATCATACAGATAAAAAACCATCAATAATGAACACATAACACAACAAATGATAAAGGATTTCACCCCTCTCTTGGGCTACATCTCCTGGTCCAGCTTCCCTTGGATCATTTTCATTATGATTAAAAAGTGCTCTTACAGTGCTCAAAATACAAAATAGATGGCTCCAATGGCTTCAAAACGTCCAAAAACCCATAGTTGTGCTTTTTCGGCACTTGTTTTGGCCAAACAATGAAGAAGTTACACCTCCTAGAAGTTTTCCCCTTTAAGCTTGTTGTACCTGCTCGCCAAAACGCACCTATGAATGAGCAACCTGGCTCTCGCAGCGTTACTGGGCCTAAAACCCAACACACACACACACATCCCACAAAAATAGGCATTTTGTTGAACAGTTAGCGGGTTTAGCGCCCTCTTAGGTGGAGGTGTTGGTTGCATGGGGGGCATCTTGCCACGTCCCAGTGCCTTTCTCAGCCCCACGTGGCTAAACTGTTGCATATATCTCGCGCCATTGGTCACGTGGAGTGGCCATGTGGCCAAAGCTCCACACATGTCGGGTTAAACTCCATTCAAATAAAAGTATGTGCACCAAGGTTTAAAGTGGTGGACATATGACAGTGGTCATATGCAATGTGCGTCGGGGGCTGACAATGAACTAGGGCTACGTGCTAACCATTGAAACGGTCGTGGTTATATAGAGTGGCTATATGGTGTTATGCGTCAGGGGCTTAACAAATCGGAGCTATAAGATGGAATGTTCTGCCAAAGGTTACAGAGTATGGTTGTATGGTATGGATAAAACCGGGGGCTGGGGTTTAGGCTCTGGCCCTTTACTCCATTGCGCATGCAATCATTTCAATTCAAATATTTAAATTCGACTACATAGGTTAAGAACCATCATGGGAGGGATGATATCCCGACCCTACCAAATTGGTCCCCCCCACCCGGAGGTCGCGGTTTCAACTCCTCTGAAGTCATATAACTTTTACCAAATGCCAACCACTTGGAGGGTGCCACGTGGCAACCTACGACTGGGCCACGTGGCACCATACCAACTTCCCACCAGAAATGACACTTGTCACCATATGATTTGTCCACGTCTACCACCAAGCCTGCTGAGTCAACATTCCAACTCCTCAGCCACGTCACTGTATGGTCGTACGACCTGTATGGTCATTTTCCACGTCAACACTATATGAACTGCATAGTCAACCAAATTTTGCATGTTTGGCAAAATGAACAGAACACAATATCTTGCTCATACGAAGTTCGTTTGAGCCCATTCAAGTTGTGTTGGGTTGGTGACGATGAGGCCTATGCACATGTCCGTTTTGAGGTGATTCCGAGCACTTTGATTTTTGAGCAAAATTTGATCCCCTAGATCAGTAAGTATCCTCTATGTTTAAATTACTAAAATATTTTCAAACCCCAACAATTTGTACACAAGTTTCTCATTCTTAGAGCTATCAAAGGAGAGAAAAGAGTGTCTCAAGAGTTGCACTCGATTCTCAGAATTTCAAAACCAAGTTAAGCTAGTGAAAAGAAGAGGTATGTATTGATTTTATCATTTCTGCGGTCACATTTTATTTATATGTCAGTATCATCTCTGCAAGATGGTGTCTAAATCTACTCTTTCTGCAGGAAAATGCCTCCAAGGAAGCCAATGACCAGACGCTCGCCAAGGGCACCAAAATTGAAAGAAGGAGAGGTTGGTGAAGGATCTTCTCCCGGTGCTACGAGGCAGTTGGATTTTTCTACTAAAGCAGAGCTGGTCATTAGAACATATACTAAGAAGGCATTCGCCCAACCCCCTACATTTGGTGACACAGAGGCGAGCACTAGGTCAAAGATAATGCTCCCATAGTGGGGAGATTTGTTCAACATGATTAACCAGGAAGATTACCCATAATTTATCCCCCCCAACAACCGGGTTGTAAGGACACTTGATGACCAGGTTTTTCCGAACATTTGGCAGTCACGCCTACATATGGTATCCTTTCGAACCCCTGTCTTTTCCTTTATTGAGACCTTGGGGTGGATAATCGACCATACGGATGCAATGAAGTGATTGGTCAATGATGAGAATGGTGGATGCGTCGATGTTTTTATCCCTAAGGAGGTCCAAAAATACTACAAGCTCAGGGACCCGGAGGAGTGATTAAACATTGATTTCATAGTAAAATTCTATGAGTTCCATTATACCAGCAGATTGATGGCCTCATGGTGGAAGGAAGACAAAAAATTCACAAATCAGAGTAACGACTGGTATGGAAAAACAAACCTAAGGAAGCCATACATCTACTTAATGGATCTAATCTGCCAATTGTATGGGGAGAAGGAATGTGCCAAGTTTTCAAAGGCATGGATGCCCCTGGCATACACTGTGGCCATCTCCGGGAGTAGCTTCAACTAGGGAGAAATCATTTCAAAATAATTGAGCAACAATATATTGCAGGCCCAAACATCGAAGGATGGAGAAACGTCTGCTTTTCACATGGCATTGTACCTACTAGACATAATTTGTGCAAGGAACGTCTTCGCAGGCATGAATCTAAGTTGGCATGTCTTCGAGATACATATACATGTCTACTTCATCATTTTGTGGGAAAACAGGTACAAAAAATTAGATGCTCTCATCTGCGATGAATTTATAGCTCGGGTCTATTTTATTATTTTTAAGAAGGAATGCCCAAGACTTTCGGTAGTGGCCAAGAAAATGATCCCAAAAATAGGCCACTGGTACCTAGAGGAAACCACGACTTATAACAGGGTGTTTGCGGCCACCGGTGCACCACATTTACTCCCCGCTCACGTCCTAGACCGGCATGTAGTGGGATAAATCTGTTACCAAACCATCCTGCAAGGAATATATAATGCCACTCTAGTTAAAGAAAAGAAGTGAGTGTTCATACCCTATGGTTTCCATATAGGGTGTTACATGGTGAAGGATACTGCACAAGCGAAACAAGAGGGTTTAAGCCAGCTGGAATATAGATTCCCCATAAGCCTATTTTGCAAACATGACCCTAGAGGCCTAGTAATTCAGCATGCATCACAAGTCTCCTCCTGCTAGCCATACACACATGATAAGTTTGAAGACGAAATATTTATAGAATGTGCTCAAGATTGGGAGGAGGTGCTACAGAGAAATGAGTATGGATGAGCAAGTTGAAATGATAGAACAGATGGCTCAGGAAGACCTCAGGGTTACCGAAGAGAACAGAGAAGTAGAGGCCATAGAGGCACAAAAGAGGGGGATGTTGTTGTTAGAAGAAGCCCAAAGAGTCATCTAGAGGTTAGAAAACGATCCCCAATTATTAGAACCTATAAGGATCACCCTGGTCGATAAAATCAACATCGAAGAGGAGCTAAATGGCTCATAATCAACCCCACTGGAGAGAACCACCAATCTAAAAAACCCCAGAGTTTCGTCACCACAAGCCATATCATCGATGATTATTCCATCCCATCAGGATATTCCAAGAACATCAAGTGAAACAAGTGTGCCTAACATTCTCTTTGATTTTATTACCATATATGATGACAAAGAGAGCTCGAAGGTCTCGCTTATAACTCCAGTACCAATCATAGAGGAGAAAGAATCGGGGGAAAAATCCGCTCCAACTCCTGATGCTTCGATTCTAAACCCTCTGTAGGGAGACCATGAGGCTGAGAGTATACTAGACACTGAATTGAACAAGAAGAGGAATTATAGCAGCTAGAGATCGACACCTCAACAACCGATCACCAAGGTAGTGTTGATCTTGTGACCGTCTCCCCATCTAAGGCTGACACTCCACTAGCCGACGAACACCAACAGGAGGTCAAGTCACTGGAACATACAGAAGTTTCCCCTATAAAATAAGTTCAAGAGCTAGTCCTAGAACAAATATATGCGGCATGAATCCTTGGAAACACTCTAACCTGGAGAGACCAACAGTTCCCTGAGCCTGTGGATGAGGTCGTCGATATACATGAGATTTATTATGATAGAAAGCGGAAGCCTATAATGAGAAGGACAACCAAGAAAAGGAGGCTCACGCTGGATAGCACACTTCTCATCACCACACAAGAAACGTAGCTCAGCATAGAAAATGAAAATACCACTGAGATAATCGACGCGGGAATGGCTGTAAATGATGCCACATTGGATCGAGCAAGATGGGACAAAAAGGAACTGCCCCCGCAAAGAAGGAGTTGGACCATATACGCCATCTAGCGAAATATTACCAGGACTCAACGTAAGCAACATTTTTCCTGAAGAGTGAATTCTGAGAAGCATACGCACAATTCACGATCGAAAGACGTCTCTTCACCACGTGCGTAGACGATTTTCAAGAAGACACTCTCATGGTGTTGGCAACCTGTAAATACGTGGAGAGATGGTATGATAAGGTATACCAGGTTGTGGAGTGAATCGATTATATTAGTGTGGTACAAAAAGGCCGAGACACGAAAGAACATGGCATCTGAGTGTTGATGGATAGAAGCATCTCCCGAATTAGGAAGGAAGTTGAATAATGGGTAAGCATGGCCCAAGAATCTCAGTGAAAGATACAGGAAAGGTAGGCTGAGTGTGAGAAAAGTTGGGAGAAGATCAATCGGGAGATAAAAAACATTGGTCTTCGAGAGTTCATCTCATCTAAGGACTTTAGAGATTTGCATGACATAGTCAAACGACATGTTGAACAAGACTTAGCATGGGAAGTGGAGATCGTGTAGGTGGCGACCATGACACTAGGTCAAGTAAAGAAGTTTATGGAACACTCGATCAAGGCCAGCGTAGTACTGCAACATTTAAGTGTCAAGATGATCAGATATAGAGAACGGGGAATAGAGAAAAAGGAAACCCTTTCAGCCCCGATGGACTAGTACAAATTCCCGTATGCTAACACATGCGAGGATCTCTTTGTCAAGTGGTCATAGTATGAGAAGAATCACCCACTCTAGTAGAACCACTAGACGATCTCAAGAGAACAAAGAGATCAGCGCCACATGTCATTCTTTTGTTTTACTTAACACAAAATTTTAGTAGTTATTTTAAGTTAGTGATTCTTTATAAATAAGGGGATCAACCTCGTGGGAAAGGATCGATGGTTTTGGGGAAAGACCCTATTTTTTTAGAATTGTAAAGAATTATTTATGAGCAAATTTAATTAAGAAGTTATGTTTAGAACCAGAGACAAATTTTATTTTCATCAAAATCGTTAAGTGATTGGATTTGAGGAGGAACTACTTCCATCTTTGAATTCAATAGTTGACATTGTAACGAGTAAGAGTTTTTGAATATATTGATAAGCTATCTTTTTAATAATTTAAATAGTTCTTTTGTTCTAAATGATGAAAAGTGAATCGTTGTGTTAATATGTGATTGATCGTAGAGCTAAGGATACTATTTTTTTTGCACTTATCTTTATTGCATGTGTATTTTCTTTCCATAATTTTTATCTCGGTAGGTGTTGAAATACTAGCATGTTAACGTATTATTACTAGACTTGTAATAGGTGTGAATGTCGTTGTTTGCACACTAGAGCACGAGGGTTATCCTAAGCTCGACATTCTTTAATAGTTAATATTTTCCTCTATCAATTGGTTTATACCATCACCCCTTATTTTATCGGACTCATCTAATAATAAAAAATCCAAAAAGAGAATCGTTTAACCTGAAGGAGGAACTTTCATAGAAATATACCCTGTCAATCACTAGTAAATCCCATCGGTACATTGGCCATATCAAAAGATCTGGAGAACCATTCCACTCATCAAATGCTACGGAGTTTAATTAGGCCTCTAAGGTGGGTTTGGTTCCTACTGTTGAGTCAAAGCATCTTGGACCCCTCAACAAGAAGTTCAACCAAGAATCCTTCTATTGTGCCAGCCAAATTCTATAGTCCTTTAAGCCTCCCATCTTGTTGGCCATCCCTGAGTCAGTCCTGAAATTACTTTATGATTTTACTACAAATATTGTACCTATTTTGACACAGAGTTTACATCATTTCTCTCTAATAAAAATATTCTCTCGAATGTTTGACTTCAACTCATTTATTCACATTCGAAGGGATGTACTAAAGTACCTTGGGGGTCATTGACATTAATGGTGATTTCCCTCCCACTTGTTTATGGTATACATCAATGATTGATAATCAAGTGGTTTCTACCATGTTCGACATCAAGACATTTATTCACATGGTTAGAATCATACTTCGAAATTGGGGAAGAGATGAAGACCCTGGGAAACTTCTTTTGTATATTTATTTCTCCAGGTTGTGATCAAAAGTACTAGAGTAATGTTGTCACATAGATCCACATTGTATTGGTTTGTGGCTATGTTTCTTTTATAATTCATAGATCCACAGTGTATATTCTCGTGACTATGAATCCATTGAAATCATGGCAATATGGATCCACATTGTATTTCTGGTGGCCATATCATTAGTAAATGTAATCATGAATCTGCAATGTATTTTTCAGTAGCCATGCTTAGAGTCATGGGAATTCATGCCTCAGTGATGATGTAATATTGTACTAAAATTTTCTTATGTTGTTGGCACGACTCCAACCAACACGTTCTTTGTTTTAAATACCCATCTGGTAAATTATTTCATCTATCATCTCTTCTAACTTCATACTTTGGGGGCATTTTGTTATACAACATTTTGTCGCAACAAGTGATACTGCATGTTCACTGACATCTAAAGCTTGGAAATTTGGAATAAAAATTGAAAGAAAGTCTTCTTGGGAAGGATCATCTCTAAAAAATCCCAAAATTATGAGATTGTCACTCCTTTCTTTCTAGCGAGGTGTGACAAGTACGGTTCCCGCATGCTACATCACTGGAAGGTGTGACAATGTCACCTTTTGCTAAATTTTAAGGGTGTGACAACCTTTGTACATGGGAAAAAAGAAGAAATTATAGAAGCTTCTCTTCTAGAAGCTTTGATGATGAGTTGTTTTCCAATCGGTTTGGATCTCATATGCCTCTCCTAATTTAGTGAGATCCTAACCTCTTATCCTAACCTTCTCATGGATTACTCTCCAATCTATAAATAGAGGCATGTTCTAAAGGGAAAGGATAATAAGTGAAGAGTAACGAGATTATGGTGAATTGAATAGCTCATGGTTTGTAATTGAGATTTTGCAAGCTTCATTTTAGTTCTAAGTGATTTAAGCTAAAGTGATCAAGAGATGGTAATGGCACCTATGGAGGCTACTTGGGTATTGGAACATTGAACGAATGAAAGGAGTTTTTTCAACGCCAATACTTGGTTGTAAGTTGCTTCTTGGTTGTAAGCTGCTTCTTTATCTTTATTGTATTTTTTCTTGGCCATCTACATAGATTTATCGAGATATTTTTGGTAATTTTTCTTTCACTTGTTTTGTTCGATTCATATACAATTATGTAGAAAGAGGCTTTGAGATTGAATTTGGAACTTCAACGGACGAACAAAAAATTCAGATAAAAAGGTATGAATTACTCATCCACTCACTACTAAATATGATCAAATTTTCCACGCTTTTTCGTTTCTATTGCAACACTTTTTCATTGAACTTGCCACGAAAGCGGGTCTTATTTTTTGTGGATATTTTTTCATCACTCTATCGATGACCTAGAATTCATCGTGGCAATATCCACGAAATATGACTTCCATGTGTCATTCGTTTGGTAAGCATTTCTTCCATCTTTTGTTTTTACAAACATTCGTCTATATAGCAACAAAACTTCGTATATATAGTGACAAACATTCGCTTTTGTTTCCACGAGAATGGTATATTTTCCACGATTGTTTGTCTCTATATAGACGAAAAATCATGGCAAAACACAAATGAAAAGTTTTTGTTGCCACGAGAATGCTATATTTGCCATGATTTTTCGTCCCTATATAGATGAAAAATCATTGAAAAACACAAATGAAATTTTTTTGTTGCCACGAGAATGCTACATTTTCCATGATGTTTCATCTCTATGTAGACGAAAAATCATGGCAAAACACAAACGAAAAGTTTGTGTTGCCACGAGAATGTTGTGTTTGCCATGATTTTTCATCCCTATATAGACGAAAAATCGTGGCAAAACACAAATTAAAAGTTTTTGTTTCCATGAGAATGTTATATTTGCCACGATTTTTCGTCTCTATGTAGAGGAAAAATCGTGGCAAAACAAAAATGAAATTTTTTTGTTTCCACAAGAATGCTATATTTGCCATGATTTTTCGTCTCTATATAGACGAAAAATCGTTGCAAAACACAAATGAAATTTTTGTGTTGCCACGAGAATGTTATATTTGCCACAATTTTTCATCGCTATATAGACGAAAAATCATGGCAAAACACAAATGAAATTTTTTTTGTTGCCACGATGATTTGTCTCTAGATAGACAAATGTTTGTGGAAAAAAAAATGAAAATATTTTGTTTCCACGAGAATGCTATATTTTCCACAATGATTCGTCATTATATAGACGAGGACTCTAGGGTTTTTTTTTTTAATTTTGCTAGCCAGGGAGATTTGGAGAATCAACCAGTCCTGTGAGGTATTGACAAAATCCAGGGGGAACATACAACCTCTGTGAGTCAAACCAAAAGTGAGGATGAACGATATGCTATATGATATTGTAAGTCTAGGTATGGAAAAGACAAAAGTCAAGATGTAAGTATAATTCAAAATTCAGGGAAACGTACAACCTTTGTGAGCATAGACAGTCTAGTGCAAAAGTTAGGGGGGACGTACAACCTATGTGAGCATAGACAAACTAGTGAAAAATTTAGGGGGAGCGTACAACCTCTATGATCCTAGTCAAGCCTTGTGAGCCATGAGAAAAATTCAAGGCATCTGGCAAAAGTTAGGTTGAACGTAAAATTCCTATGAGCTAGAAACAAACAATATTCATTATATTGCAAGTGATGTAAATGTATTGATCTACTGCATTGGTATGTGTAACATTGTCCACCATGAAGTGAAATTCGAATTTCCAAGTTGAGAGTCAAGTTGAATGAGTTGTTAAACTCAAGTTGTAAAAGGTCAAGTTAAGAGTCAAGTTGAATGAGTTATTAAATTCAAGTTGTAAAAGTCAAGTTGCATGCATGGCATGCATGCATGCAACTTGACTTTTACAACTTGACCTTTTACAACTTGAGTTTAACAACTCATTCAACTTGACTCTTAACTTGACTGCATGCAACTTGACTTTTACAACTTGACCTTTTACAACTTGATTTTAACAACTCATTCAACTTGACTATTAACTTGACCTTTTACAACTTGAGTTTAACAACTCATTCAAATTGACTCTCAACTTGGAAATTTGAATTTAATGCATGCATGACAAGTTGCAGCATAGGTTTCCAACAAAGGTAGCGATAAGTTTCTCCATGACAGTGTTGGTATATCCGTTAATAGAGAGGCAGTATATCAGTTAATAGAGAGGCAAAATATCAGTCAATAAAGAGGCAGCATATCAGTCAATAAAATATCATTGTTCATATCCAATCATAACACTTAATCATAACAAGATTTATAATCATAGAAAGGTATCCAATCATAGAAATAATAATAAAAAGGTATGCAATCATATCAATAAACATCATTTTCATAATCAAGTTGAAATATTACATAAGAAGAAAGACACGGTTTTCCAAGTAGACCTAGAAGAAGAGAAAATACCTGATGATATTACAACTCAATACACACACAATCAACTTTGCATATCAACCAATATAGGTTACGAGTTGCATCTTACACAGGTTGTGAATATCAGTTGATATAGGCTGTGAGTTGCAGCTTACACGGGCTACAAATATCAACTGATGTCGGTTGTGAGTTGCAACATACACAAGTTGCAAATATCAGCTAATACAGGCTACGAGTTGCAACATACACAGGCTATGAATATCAACTGATACAAGCTGCGAGTTGCAACTTACACAGGATGTGAATATCAACTGATACAGGTTGTGAGTTGCATCTTACACAGGTTGTGAATATTAGTTGATGCAGGCTGCGAGTTGCAACATACACTGATTGTGAATATCAGTTGATATAGGTTGTGAGTTGCATCTTACACGGGATGCGAATATTAGTTGATACATGTTGCGAGTTGCAACATACACAGGCTGTGAGTATCAACTTACACAGGATGTGAATATCAGTTGATATAGGCTGTGAGTAGCAACATATATATTAGCAGTCATATCAGTCCAAAAAGGACATAAGGTTATCACTCAGGCAGCGCACAAATTCTTCCACAGTGTTGGTATACAACATACGTATTTATCAGCAAGTTTTTGAGTCTGTTATAGGTTATACAGTCTGGTCTAAGTTGTCTTAGCAAGATCGTTAAGATCATAATTTCATGGTGGAATATTTGTAAGTGATCATACATCACTAATGCAATAAAAGAATATTTTTTGTTGGGGTTTTCTCCCCGTATAGGGTTGGAAGAGATGACGATTATTTACTTTAAAGTCATGAAATGTGAACTGCATTCAAAAAACACGGTTTAAATAGAATGTAAGGCCTTTTGAGATTGATGTCATGTTATTTTATGTCGTCGCTCATGATTTTAATTTCTCATTATTTCTCATAGAGAGCTTTTCTCTAGAGTTAGATGCTATGTTTGAGGATGCTTTAGATATGTGAAACCATATTTGCACAAAGCCATTTCTTCATGGTAATGAATTCACATTGGAGAATTTTGATCTTGGTTCAAGAGTAATTGCAAATACTTTCACATTTATTATTTTGCAATGAAGATTTGTCTTGGTAAGACATATGAGTTTCCATAGGCCTACCATTTAATAGAATAAAACCAATGGGATAAAACCACATGTGTACCATTACTAATAGAATAAAACCAATGGGATAACTATAATATAAAAAACACATCAAAACCCTTACCTTATAAATTTCCTTTCACCAGATCCATCAACCCATACAGCTTGATAAGAGTTGTCCATGAGTTTCATTTCCATCACCAAGACCTGTACAAATCATCAAAGACAAATTTTTTATATAAGTAAATAATATATAAGCAAATAAACAGGAATTTAAATGTGTAAAAGACTCTAGAAATGCTAAATTAGAATACCTTAATGAGATTCTCTCTATTTCGAGAATAGGTTATTCTCTATTGAACATGGCCAACCACGTGAAGGTGGAAGCTCATATGGCCCCTCCCTCCCCCCTCACATCGCTCTCAATTCCCCATACCCAATAAATGATTTATTTTACATAGAAAACATATAAACATTCATGCATAAGTAGGAAATTCATCAAGACATATAAACATATAAACATTCATGCATAAGGAGGCAAGTCATATAAACATTCATTCATATTAATAACGATAGTGATCAAAATACAAGTCATAAATTTATACCATCATTTTTTATTTATTTTTAAACCCACGAGTGGGATATCATCATCCTCATTTGTCAATGTATTTCTTGCACCTTGTCCTAGTTGTTTTGATTGTGTTTCCAACCCCTCACATACCATACATATGGTACGTTGATGAGCAGGGCATGGAGGCAGCTGCAAATGGGCGTCAGCTGCAACAACGAAAACGGTCATATTGATATGCTAAAATATTATTGAAAGAACTATTTCATTATTTCAAATAACATTACATTATTGCTCTTTACTTGTTTGTCTAGCCATGACAATTGGTGTGTTCATTGCTTGTGTCGTTTGTTTCTATTGCAGTTCACCCTCATGAGCTACATGCTCTTCCATTGAAAGAAGAAACTTTATAAGTATATGTTAGCAAATAAATATCTATAATCATAATGCATATTTCTATTTCTAAAGCATACATACCCGAATGGCTAGTCTGCTCCCCAATATCATGCGACAGGTCCTCCCCACTATCAACTAGTAGTTTTTCGTGAGTATCGCTACCCTCACTGCTTCGGTTTCTCTCCTGCTTAAAACAAACATAAACATTTAGTTATTGGTGATATAATCAATCATGAATAGATTTTACAAGTATACTAAAACGATGGCCTTATTGATTTTATTTACCTACATTTTCATAATTGGGGAGATTGGTGTCTGCCCCAAGATTTTTCGATATTCAACCACACTTTGAAAGCCAAACTTGAAACCAAGATTTAGGTCTTCCTCAATGGTAGGGGATTTGAATGTATCTCCCTGCAATGCATAACATCATTAAAATTTCTTGTGATAAAATAGTTATTTTTTTGCTACTATTAAATAAATATTCGCCAAAATTAATCATTTAATTCCGATGATTCGTGCTCTTAGTTTTCTATATCCACCCTGGCCCAGTTTATGTTTCACATGAATTTTCATTCTATCCTTTGTTGCTTTGGAGGTGTCGGGCAACCTATGAAAATTTTGAAATATGTTAGATGTCGCAATTGTTATTTAAAACAAAAAAAACAAAATTGAGCATATTTCACTAAAAATATGATATGTGTCGTACCTTGCTTTACCAGGTCATGGTTCTTTTCCTTGTATTTTTAGAAAATTCTCCTTTGCATCATCTATCGGTGCCTTCCACTCTTTCTCCCAAACCATGGGAGGGAGCTCATACTTGAGGTTTTATTCCAATCTTTGCCTATACTGGGCCCTAGTATATTTCAAACTCTCGCCAGCTAAATGGGTGACCACTTTTTTGTTGAATGTATTTCCAAACAAGTCTACCATATGGCTTATCAATTCATCTTTCAAATTACTATGTTGGCCATTCCACCTTGTGTGAATGGTGGGGCCAAAAATCTGCAATGTCTTGTCATTCAAGTTCCTATAGAATACATTATTTTCTGCAAAAAAATTATGATCATTAATTTAAAATAATTTCGACATATGTGTTTTTCAATTACATGATAAAAATCAATCAATTAATTAATAAATACTTGCAATCTTTCATATCTTTATTGGAACACAGTTGTCATCCACAAGAAAGGTGACATCTAGTGATCCTACGCTTTTCACACGTGCTTCTCCAAGATAAGATTCCTCGCAATCAACACTAGGTTCATATCCAACATCATATGGAGTCCCAAAGTCTGTATGGCCCTGCTCGAGCATGTCATGCTGCTCAAAATCAGTATGCTCATCATTTTATTCGAGGCCAACCTTAGGAGAGTCAAAAATCCTCACCGGTATGCTATGTCGACATTGTGGCCGCACTAGAGCATCGCTGCTACCAATAATAGTCTATGTAGGTTTTCCACTCTCGGGTTTTAAAAAATACTACAAAAGGAATACTTGACTTTATCAGATCATATAAAAAATATAAAACTAAAAATCATAAATGAATATATGTCATAGCTGATAAAATTATGTAAAGATGCCACTTACCCCATAAGAATGTATTTGAGCTTTCAACTCATTAATTCTTGCACTGATATCCTCTGTCATGGGTCTTCTGCTAATCAAACCAAGTAATTCTATGTATTCCCTTTTCAGGTCCTTCCTAACAATTTCCATTGGATTTGTCGAATAAAAAATTTCTTCCTCAATCACCTCATCATCCACATTGAGTGTGGACTACAAACATCAAATAATAAATTAAGGAAATTAATTTTAACATTAAAGAAATTTAGTTATTGTAATCATATTTAGTTACTATTAACATTTACATGATGCGGCATAGCGGATGACTTTCCACGGTCACCCTAGATGGATGTAGTTGCAGGTGACTTTCCATGGTCACCCTGGATGGATGTATCTGCAAGTGACTTTCCAAGGTCACCCTGACACAATAAATCAATCAATAAAAATTATGAAAATAATTGTAACATTAAAAAAAATTAGATATTGTAATCATATTAACAACTATTATAAAATAAAGAAAAAAAATTATTACATCGAAGTTTACCTATTTGAAGCTGCCTCTAGACCGTGCAAGCATCTGGGCATGATCACTCTGCCACAACACAAGAAGCAAGACAATTAATGCAAATGGTTCAGTTAAATGGTATATAAGATCATTAATGCAAACAAATAAATAACAAGAGTGAATTATAAAAGGTTGAGTTAAATGGTATATAAGATATTTACCCCCATAGTAGCACCCCCTCCATCTATTCGATTCAAATTGTAATTGGTCAACAACTCTTCACCTGCAACTATAGATTTTGTTGCACATACGAATATATTATTTCCTTCACGCCCCTCAAATATGAAATTCGGTTGCTTAGTTGTTGTCCTTGGTTGTGTACTATTTATAAATCTCATAATGTTTCCATAAGCTTTTGGCCTTCCATCAATATACATAGCCTCCCCTTTGTTTTGATTGTTGTCTACTAGTTGTATATAATTTGCAACAACTTTGTATCTCCGCATACTTCACGTATATCGAACCAACATCAACCAGTGATTGTATGTGTATCATGGTCTGACATACTCCATCAATTCAGTTACAGTGCCATATTTGACCTTTATGCTATCCATGGAAAATAGCCCCAATCCATGTAAGGACGATGGAGTAATGAGATACATCCTCCCATTGATGAAGAAATCTATTGCCAACTGAGGTAGCTTCCTAGGTACCCATGGTTGCATTAGATATCTATACCTCAAGGGAAACTCAATGTCACCTATGCTCTCATCATCATAATCACATGACCCTCCTTAGGAAATAAAAAATTTCATGTGTCTACGAAATCTTCTCCTTACCTTTTCAGCTCTAGTTGATCTAGAACTATTAGATCTAGTACAATATGTCTCACTTTCAACCTCTCCTAGTATATCTTGATACTCAATTGATGAAGATAGATCTGACAGGTACCTATTTGGTGGTACCTACACTCAATAAAATGAGCAGATAAGTTAGTGAGCTAAGTATTTTGGAAATGACGATTGTTTACTTGAAAGTCATGAAATGTGAACTGCATTCAACAAGCATGGTTTAATTAGAATGTAAGGCCTTTTGAGATTGATGTCATGTTATTTTATGTCATAGATCATGATTTTAATTTCTCATTATTTCTCATAGATAGATTTTCTCTAGATTTAGATGCTATGTTTGAGGATGCTTTAGAGATGCGAAACCAGATTTGCACAAAGCCATTTCTTCATGGTAATGAATTCACATTGGAGAATCTTGATCTTGGGTCAAGAGTAATTGCAAATACTTTCAAATTTCTTATTTTTCAATGAATATTTGTCTTGGTAAGACAGATGAGTTGCCATAGGCCTACCATTTTGTTAAATTTGGCAACATCAGCAATCATTCTCCAATGAGAGGCCATATGGGCCACCTTGAGGCTAGCCAGGGAGATTTGGAGAATAAACCAGTCTTATGAGGTATTGAAAAAATATAGGGGGAACGTACAACCTCTCTAAGTCAAGCCAAAATTCAGGACAAACGAGATTCTTTATGATCTTGCGAATCAAGATGTAATTCTAATGCAAAATCTAGAGGGAATGTACAACCTCTGTGAGCATAGATAGTCTAGTGAAAAAGTAAGGGGGAATGTACAACCTCTATAAGCATATAAAGACTGGTGAAAAATTCATGGGTAACATACAACCTCTGTGAGCCTAGTCAAGCCTTGTAAGCCATGAGAAAAATTCAAGGCATCTAGCAAAAGTTAGGTTGAACATAAAATTCCTATGAGCTAGAAACAAACAATCTTCCTGATATTGCAAATAATGTAAATGTATTGATCTAGTGCATTGGCACGTGTAACACTATCCACCATGAAGAAATTTGAATTGCCATGTCTAAGAGTCAAGTTGCATAAGTTTCATAAAGTTTCATAAAGTTTCATAGTTGCATAAGTTGCATAGTTGCATAAAGTGGCATAAGTGGCATGTTGCATAAAGTTGCATAGTTGCATAAGTTGCATAGTTGCATAAAGTTTCATAGTTGCATGTTGCATAAAGTTGCATAAGCTGCATAGTTTCATAAGTTGCATAAAGTTGCATAAGTTGCATAGTTTCATAAAGTTGCATAAAGTTGCATAAGTTGCATAGTTTCATAAAGTTGCATAGTTGCATGTTGCATAAAGTTGCATAAGTTGCATAAAGTTGCATAAGTTGCATAGTTTCTTAAAGTTGCATAGTTGCATAAAGTTGCATTAATTTCATAGTTGCATAAAGTTGCATAAGTTGCATAGTTCCATAAAGTTGCATAAGTTGCATAGTTGCATAAGTTGCATAAGTAGCATAAAGTTGCATAGTTGCATTAAAGTTGCATATTTATGCAATTTGAATCAGAGATTTAGTAGGGATGAAGAAGACATTGTTGTTTTTTTTAGTATAGTATTTATGAAAATGTTTTTGAAGAGTCCCGTGAAGATACAGTCTTCCTTGCTGCTCCAGGGGATAAAAACCATCATTTTCATAATCAAATTGAAATCTTACATAAGAAGAAAGACATGGTTGTCCAAGTAGACCTAGAAGAAGAGAAAATACTTGATGATATTACAACTCATTACACACAAAATCAACTTTGCATATCAGTCGATACAGACTGCGAGTTGCATCTTACACAGGCTTCAAATATCAACTGATACAGGTTGTGAGTTGTAGATTACACAGGTTGTGAATATCAGCTGATACAAGTTGTGAGTTGCAACATACACAGGCTGCGAATATCAGTTGATACAGGCTGCGAGTTGCAGCTTACATAGGCTGTGAATATCAGATGATATAGGTTGTGAGTTGCATCTTACACAAGCTAGGAATATAAGCTGATATAGGACACGAGTTGCAGCTTACACAAGATGTGAATATCAACCGATATAGGCTACGAGTTGCAACATACACAGGCTACAAATATCAACTAATACAGGCTGTGAGTTGCAGCTTACACAGGTTGCTAATATTAGTTGATACAGGCTGCGAGTTACAGCATACACAAGCCGCGAGTATCATCTTACATAGGCTATGAATATTAGTTGATACAAGCTATGAGTAGCAGCATATATATCAGCAGTTATATCAATCCAGAAAAGACATAATTTTAGCACTCAGGCAACGCACAAATTCTTCCACAATGTTGGTATACAACAGGCATATTTATCATCAAGTTTCTGAGTCTGTTACAGGTTACACAGTCTAGTATAAGTCGTCTTGGCAAGCTCGTTAAGATCGGAATTTGATGGTGGAATATTTTTAAGTGATCATACATTACTAATGCAATAAAAGAAGATTGTTTGTTGGGGTTTTTCTCCCTATATAGGGTTTCGCCAGGGTATATGCGTTGTGATCTTGCATGCTGGTAAATTCTTATGGTTTTTGTTATTCTGGTTTATGGAGTATAGTAAGTTGGAATCAAAGTGTTTAATAATCTAAAGTAATAATCTACATATTATATCAAGCTCGAAAATTCAACAACTATAATCCCCAATCCAAAAACCCCTCAACCTTATCACCATTGATCCTTATGGGTGCGTAAATAACTGATGTGGGGATTTTCTATGAGAATGAAGGGTGTGTCACACCTAACAATGATACTCTGCAGAGTCTCTCCATCCTTCACCATGTAGATATCTCTGCACCCCCATCCTCCGTCTCTCAGGTGGAGAATTATAAAATTGGGTAGGAAAACCAACATCGAGTGGTTTCTTAGCCTTTATTTCAAACTTTTTCACATGGTTGGGTAGAACTGCCATGCCGAGGGCATCAAAATACCCCTCCCGAAAAAATTGACCATGCTGAGGGCATCAAAATCCCCCTCCCGCATAAATTGACCATGTCGAGGGCATCAAAATCCCCCTCTTGCACAAATTGACCAAAAGTGAAGTTTGAACATTTTCAAAATATAGTTGATATGAAGAGAATCAAGTTTACAAAGCTAATGTGCAATACATTAATAGGAATAGCTTGGAGAGCCATTACCAATTTTGGTGACATGATGTCAGGTTTGGCTAGATAGGGCTCCTCCTCTGTCGTTGTCCAAATGTGTGAGTTTCTCTACGAGTCTTGGAATGGGCGGTCAGGTTTTGCTGCTCTGCGCCTAGTATTGGAATGGGCGGCACGACCCTTTGTTGCTCTGAGTCTTGGAATGGGCAGCGCGACCCTTTGTTGCTCTAAGATGGGCGAGCTTGACCCTTTTTTTCTCTGATATGGTGTTATGAGATGCGAGAGATTGGCCTTAATTTGTTGCTCTAGCTATCATGAATGAGCGCGCGAGTGGGATGGTTTTAGTTTTTATGTTATGTGTGTGTGTGTGTGTGTGTGTGTGTGTGTGTGTATAATTAATATTAAACCTTGGAAAAACTAGTATAGATAAGGGGAATCCGACTGTTTAATTAAAACAAAGAATTTTGATGGTCCATGTGGATGCTGACACAATGTGATTTATAACCAGTGATATGCATGTGAAAGTGAAGAAATTCAAGAAAGCGCGGGTAAACGCTGGGAGTAACTATGACTCTCTTAAGGTAGTCAGATGCCTAGTCGTCTAATTAGTAACATGTGTGAATGGATTAACAAGATTCCCATTGTCCCTAGCTATTATCTATAGAAACCACAGCCAACGGATATTAGCCCAAAACACTAACCCCTATAACTCATAATGCCTAATCCTTTTCAACCCTAATCCTTATAACCCTTAACTCATAGTTCTTACAATCCTTAAAACTAGACACTATAACATATAACAACATATTTTTAATCCTTATAACCCCTTAAACTTTACCCTATTACCCTTCATCAATAACCCAACTAAACTTGTAATCCCAATGGCACATAAACCCTATTTCGTAACTCCTAAGAATGTATCAACCCTAATTCATATGACTCTTAGCTATCCCCTATAACCCCTAACCACAATACCTTGTAACTCATAACCCATTTAACCATTAAAACCAAAAATAATGATATAGCACATATCCCTTAACCTTTATAATCTTAGACAACTAACCCCAATAAACATTATTATTCTAACCTCTAACCTTTATAATTCTAACACCTAAAATTTGTAATTCTAACACCTAAACTCTAACACATACATCTCCTAACCCTTACTTTGAATAACACCTATAACTCCTAATTGTTATAACCCATGTGAATTTTCACGCTATAATAACCATTATCCACAATGAGTGCCCCTAACCCTATGACTCCTATAACCTTAAACCTTTAATTGTAAATGACATAATTAACCTAGAACACATGATATGAACTTTTTAAAAACTAACCCTTAGAACCTCTATCAAATATAATCATATAACATCTATAAATACTCACCCTTATATAACCCATTGCATTGTAGCCCATTGCTTGTATAACCCATAACCTCTATAATGAGCAACCACTGTGATAATTAACCATGAACACTTACAACCATTAACCCCTATAACATCTAACACATACAACCCTTAACATTATTAATCCTTGTGACGTATAACCCACAACTTGTATAACAAATAAAACTATGTCTAATCATTTAGCCCCTATTATTCCTAACCATATAATCATTATCTCGAAGGAGATCTAACCATATAATCATTATCTCGAAGGAGATCTAACCATATGACTCCTATAACCTATTAATTTTAAATGACATAACCTATAAGACATAAATAACGATTTAAAAACTAACACATACAACCTCTATCAAATCTAACCCATTACCCATGTAGCCCCTTTATTAGCAAGCACTACTTAACCAAAGGGGATTACATGTTGCCTTTCCCAAAAGGTGACATTTTCAAAGTCCTTATTAATGGGTTATATTTCAAGAAGTTTTACCCATGAAACCACACTCACTGTATAGTCAATAATGTATATAAAGCATTGCTTTTTTGGTTTAGAAATTCATTTTTTGTGTTCTTCCTTTGATTTTTTTTATCAAAATTATTGATGATTTGCTTTCTTGGATTTCTAGTTGATTGACCCACCACATACCACATTAGTTTTTTCTGATGGAACTAGTTTTTGGACTCAAAATCTAGCTTCAATAGCTTGGGCCATTTATTTACCCTCCCAAATGCTACTCCACTCAAGTGGTGTGTGCATAGGACCAACCACCAACAATCACATTGAATACACCATGGTGACTGAATTGCTCAATGATGTGACACATTTTCAAATCAAACACCTCAAAGTCAACTTGGATTCATAGATCCTCATATCAAAATTTGATTATCGAATTATTTTTGTGAGTCATGTTTGACTCTGGAAACCCCCCCATATCGTCATTGTATGCATCTAGTCTAACCATGTCAAATTTCAGTCTTGATTCTATCTGTACAGGTTGTGTGTTCAAGAACCATATTACCATTGTTTTGAACATGCTCATCACCTCACCTTCTCATAAAATTTCTCAAATTGGCATATAATAAACCCAAATGAGCTTCTCTTGGTTTTGAGAATAATTAATTCTGTATTGAACAGGGGCATACACA
>SNQJ01S0007266.1:36987-51730 GCA_010110895.2 Picea sitchensis | reverse complement strand
GTACTCAACATGTACCTCAACCAAAATCCCTCATCAATTTCATCATCCAAATCTGATTTGTAGCTCTGTAATAGACCTAGTGTATATTATCACATTCTTGCAAACCTTCCTTAACTTTAACAATAAGAGACTAGCATTTTCACCAAACTTTTCTTTAGTCTCACATGCTTAGTTTTGGATTAGTCAACAACCCTAACTTGAAGTAATCATAACTTTGTACCTGTAATGTATAAAGATATGAAACTAATACACAATGTTAATTAGTTTTTTTTATGCAATTCCATCAGGTTTCACTACTTGGAACCTCTCAAAAAAGGAGTTATAGCAAAAATGGCATACCTTGTTGAATTCTGGCTTATTCTGGAGAGCGACCTTGTAGAGCATACCCCGCACAGAATATTTGTTGAATCGATCTGAAACTGTTAAAAATCATACTATAGACTGTAATATAACCAAAACATTTGGTATTACTGAATTTGGATATGTTATGAATAAGTTATGACATTTTTACCCAAAACACTTGTTTTTTACTAGTTTCAGGACTATCCACAAACCCTATTTTCCACGGAGTGTGACTCCAAAAATACAAAGACCCACAAGATGATTTTTTTACCACGAAGACTTGGATATGTTTCCTCAATGGCATATCAATTTTAATGGTCTGAATAATTCTAGAAAAAAAATTATCGTGAAAATGGTGAGATGACCTGTAAATAACATACCTTAGAAAGCATCATCAAAAGAATTTATCCTTCCTTGAATTTCGGCCTTATTTTCTTCACCTTCCCTCATAAATTCGGCTTAGATATCCTTTGGTTACCTCATACACCTATATTTATTCAATATGCTCAAGTGTATCTTAAATGAGAGAGCCTTGCCTCTTATTTATACTCTCCAAGTAGCTTCCTTAAAAACATCTTCTAGGTCACTTTGCCCACTGTCCTTATTTTAGGGTTAACCCACTTATAATTTCTCCATTGAATTTATTATTTAAATAATTTATTTTGTATTCACTTTGAATTATAGTACACTCATCACTCTACCTTATTATTTACCTTCTAAAAACTCTTAAACCACTTTGACTACTTTGACCTTTTGGGGCTTCTAGATGACATATGAGGGTCCTCCAACTTCGTAAGGCCATAACTCTCAAACCGTGAGGAGTTATGTGACATTCCACATACTAACAGAAATGGAATGATATGTACTATCCATCTAGAATAGTATTACCTTCAAATATATCAAAAATCATACCATTATCCATCAAACAAACTTAGGTCCATTTTCCAAACCTGGGTTCTCCAACTTCACATGGTCATAACTCTCTAACCGTGTGATGTTCCACATACCACCGGAAATGGAATGACAAGCAATATCCATATAGGATAGTTTCCTTGACAAATTAACTATCCTTCATCTCATTATTCCACAATTAGGCATGGGTTCTCTTACTCCACAAAGCGTCTTCCCGTGAGGGATTTCACCATAAGGGGACTACTTTGGAGTTCATCCATATTTACTTCTTATCAACCATGACAAGAAAATAATGAGTCATATTTACATCAAACAATCTTGGGTCCATTACCCAAACCTTTATGTTGCGGGGCTTTCTTCAAAGGTTGACATCAATGACAGCCAACCTTAATCAACAAGTTACATACCACAAAAATGTGTTAACCCGGGAGCATCATGAATTGTCCATGCAAGTATTACATGGAATTGAAATCATTTTTTCCCTATTGGTCTAGAGATGTCATACATAGTGATGACAACCCATAACTTCAGCAGCTCATTGATAAGAGGCTCAATATATGCATTCATATCCTTAACTTGGTACTTACCTAATTGGTTCAACATACATTAATTATATTTAGTTATACGTCCTTATATATAAAATATATAATTATCATGAACGAAACAAAGAAATGAAATATTATGTCATACTTTCAAGTAAATAAACACAAGCTAATTAAATACTTGGAACAATCATTGCCAACATTGTGTGCTCTCTCTTTATCGACATCCAAGGAGGAAGTTTATTGTTTATAACAAAAACGAGCCACACTGAGTAAGTAGAACGAAGATCTCCAAATGGATTGACACCATCAGCTTCCATTGAAAGTCTAACATTACGAGGTTCTTCTTTAAAACTGGCCATTTTTCTTCGATGTTCTTCAATGTAGAACTATCTACAGGAATTTGAATAACATTGTCTTCACTTATGTTCTTTTCTTGGAAATCTATAAACTGTGTTATACTTTGGCACCTGAACAACCGTTGGAAACGTGGAATTATGGGAATATAACGAAGAACTTTGTGAGGCACCTTTTTTGTTGCTTGATCGGTTTGATATCTACTTATTTGACATTGTGGACATTCATTTTATGATGCATATTGTCCATAGTATATGATATGATCATTAGGAAATGCATCAATAGCTTGATACTCCATTCCAATTTTTTTCATAATCAAATATATTTCTCGATATGTGCGTGGTAAAATATTTGACGGTGGTAATAAAAATTCACCTAACAATCTACACCATTCAAAAAAATGAGTCAATGTAAACAATATTAATCATAAATATCGCATCCCTACTTTATGAATTAATTAACAATAACAATATAGAAAAATATTCAACCTTTATGTACATGTCAGCATGACATAAATAATACATTACATACCTTAGGATCTATGTGAGATAGGTGTTTGATAAACCATTCAAAACCTTCAAGTTCACCAACAACAATATAGCAGATAGAATATTTGTTGTTGAGCCTTCATAAAGAGGTTGTCGTGACTTCTCAAGTAGAGGATCAACATCATGAATATCATCCTGGTTGTCCTCGTCCATTGGAGCAAATGTGTTTTGGATCAATCTATGTATCTCATCTTCCTGATATGTATCAATAACATTATCTTCCTCCATATCATCATTAAGAACTTGATCTTCAATATTATAATCTCCATGTTCCTCGCCTTGTAAATTAGTATTTCTGCTACTACTTGGAAAATAACTCTCTGGAGGTCGACATTTTGGGGGCATTGTCTTTATATTTACAAACAATGTATTAAAATTAGTGTGTATAGAGCATATATTAAAACGATAAAACATTTGAAAATACATGACATGATCACTATTACAAAGAATACATTATATATTAAATAATGTCTTACCAAGGGATGATATTCATAACCCCCTTCAGCATGACCTTCTCCCTACAATGTTTTTCAATTGTTGTTATTAAAATTCTTCTTGTTTGCAAGCCCCTGCAATCATTGCAAGGGAAATAACATTTTTTATCACCCTTCGCCTCTAATGCCGCTCTAAACTGGGCAAGCATCCTTGCATTTTCATTCATATTATATATTAATTTGACACGATAATTTCCTATAAGAACCAATTAAACAATTAAAAAAAAAATAATAATAACACATTGAAAAAAATTAAAAATTAAAACTTCATATACTTCAAGGTCCAATCACAGGAAATATATGTTACAATGCTAAATTTTGAAAAAAATATTAAAAACAAATAATTTAAAAATTCATTTACTTCAACGTTCAATCACATGAAATATATGTAGCAATGCTAAATTTCGAAAAAAAAAATTAAATTTGGTTAAAACATTCATGTTAAAAAATTTTGAAATTAAAATTTCTTAACATAGCTTTATATTAAAAGAGACAGAAAAATTAAAATACTAACCTTGCAAGTCTAAAATACGAGCTATGTAGATCAAGAATTGGATGTGTTAAACCAGTACGTGATAGAAAAAATCAGGGCTCAAACAATCACCAACAAAATTGTCACAACTATAGAAAATTTGTCGAAATTTGTCTTAAGGACATGTATTTATAGATCGATTCTCGTCGATATAGCGACGAAAATAAATGAGTTGACCCCGAAAAAAGTCAATACCCGTTGCACTGCACGTGTGGTTCGCACGCATGGCACAAGTGTCAATACAATGACGAAAATTCATGGATATATAGACGATTTTTTGAATTTGTCGCTATATCGACGAACGTTTGGGCCAAACCAAAAACAAATTAAAAGAAAGAAAAAATTTTAATGCATTTTTCCACTAATTATAGAAATGTGGAAATATTTCGTCACATTTTGGGCCCATATGTACTAGTGACTCATATTTCAATTCTAAATCTAGGGAAAGGGATTTATATTGTCTATTTTGTTCTAGTTTCGGGTGCCTGAGCTAGGGAGATTAGTCTGTGTCCGCACTCACTAATTTATACACAACAGCTATGGGCCTTACACCATCACCAAGTCTATGGGTGATAATTATTTTGAGGTCAGCATTCCCCCTTTCCTTGGCTTGCATCCAGTATTTAATGTGGACCTCCTTCAACCATATTTTCCACCATTATTGGACACCTCAGAGATAACAGAACAGTTGACACCAACAGAGATCAACCCTGAATGCATGAAACATGCATCCACTAATAAGATCGTGTACACAAGGGTTAAGGTCACTTGCCAAAAAAGGATCCAGCTTTATCGGGTTGTCAAAGCAGGGCAGCTACTGCACCAAGGCAAGTGACTCACTTGGGGCCAAATTCAACAGGAATTTCCTCATATGATGGGGGAACTCAACGCAATGGATACCATTGCTCCCTAATGGGGGAGGATTGATCCAGGTGGATATCGGTGGCCACCCACCTATTCCAACCAGCTCATCTTGGCAATTTCTCAGTTTGGCAATTTTTTTCCTAGTTTTCGGGTCCTGAACTTTTGGGGTTTTGAGGCCCTAAACATTGTTTTTAGGGCTCGCCACAGTCAAAATAAAGACAAAATAAGATTTTGACAACATAATGTGTATTCCTTGGATATACCTTTCCAGCGAACTATCATGCGCCTAAAACGGAGATCGTGTGCAAAAGTTACGACCCCGGGAAGTTGATGTACCAACTTACCCCAACGGGGCCCACGTGACTTTCAGTGCTTCATCTCTTAGGGTTAGGCTTTTGGACGTCTATGGTTTTGGCATTCCTGTTTATTGTAAAAAGGATTTTAGAGCCTCATTTTACTCATATTCTTGTGAATAAGTGTAGCCATCACATCTCTTCTCAGAGATAAGCTGCCACCATTCAAGCAAGCTTGTTTCAGTCTACATTTTACAGTTTCAACATTTTTTTCTAATTTAATAGAAGCCAAGTTTCGCTGTATCTTTGTTATTATTCACTGTGTCTCTGTGTCAATATTATAAATCTATGTTTTCATTTCGTTCCACTCATAAATCTGGATCATGGGAGGGGGGTTCAACAAAAGGATTTGGGGGGGGTATTTATCAATATTTAGTGAAATTAGGGATATTCTTTAATATCCCACCAATGTATATCTTATGTCATAGGTTCACTAAGTGAAGACCCCGTGACTATTTCCTACATAAGTGAAAGATAATAATTATGTGGAACTTCTTATTTATTTTGGAAATTTGAGTGTTGTAATAACTATTTAAAAGTTGGCTAAACAATAGAGAAATGAGTCATAATATTTGTATGTTTATGTTATGACACTGGTGGATGGTGGATCTACCTAGTAAAGGAAAATGATGAATATTATAAATCTAGAAAACTCGGGAAGAAGGCCATTGTGATGACATTGAAGCCCTATAATTTTCATATTAGAGATTGTTAGTGAATGTCTGGCAATAGGACATAAGCTTATCAATGCAAAGATTTTGGAAAACTAAACCAACAAGTAAATTGGAAAATTTGATTTTAAAAACTACTAGGATAAGTAAACCAACATTGTTTCACCAGACACTAGTGTTTTCCTAAATGTGTAATATTTGTAATTTCTTAGCTAGGAATTGTATAACATTTAGATTTTGTAACTTTTGTTAAGATTTAAAAGCACTCACTAGTCTAAAATGTGTGCTCATTGAATAAATGTACTTAAATTCTTTCCTTGTTTTCTTAAATTGTTATAGGTGGTTGGAATTCCCTTGATGAATGAGGTAATACATGCCAATTGTTTCTTGATTGATATTAACTAAATTTATTTTAATTGATGAAATTTGGCATTTGTTCTTTCACATTAATGTTGCTATCGAAATGTCCCTCCTTTCATCAAACTTGCTAGTTGTAGATATTAGGGATTACGAGTTTTAAGGGATATTGGTCTTCTTATATCTTCTTAGATCAATATCAATTGTTTAAATTTATTTTTTAAGAAATAATATTTACAACGAGAATGATACCAGTCTTACATATACGAAATTTCACTATTCAAAGTAGATGACCCTACTTTGAATTTTTTTAATCCAAAAATGTGTAGCATCAATTATTGGACCATGTTTTGATGGCTACAAAGACCTGTTTTCTAAAACAACATTTTCAGTGATTACAGATCTTATTTTCAATGGTTGTACAACACAGTATCATTGAAGATACAATCATTGATTTTTCATATTGGCGTAAGATTCTAAAATCTAATTTCTTCTTTCGTCTCTGTTGAACTACTTAACACTTCCACTTTTGCATATGTGCTTCCATAAGCAAGAAGCAAGACTCTGTAGGAGGTGCAAGGACATACCTATCAGTCAGAGAAAAACTTCCAAAAATGGCATGCTCCATGAATAAAAAAATCCATTTATGTGCTCAGATGAGGACCTCGAACCCATCCAAATGAGGTTGTGCTCCAGGCAAAAAGACAAATGAGAAGGAGCGAGGATATGAGCCGCTCCTCCGACCATCGGGAGGGGGAGGATTTTTAAATGTTTTTCTAATGCAATACCTGGGCCCTGCTAGGATATTCTATTTCAAAATACCCTATCGGATATTTCCTATTTCCAAATAAAGATTGTATGGTGAAAGCATACATAGCCTCTAATGTGTATACGCTCATTAAGTCACCAACTTGGCTCCTCTAATGAATGTCTGTATTCAGGTTGATATGGGTAAAACAACCTTCTCTGCTCCTTCCTCTCGGCTAAGGGGGTTACCTCCTCAAATGGGCAAGTGAAAAGTCTCTATGCGAGTATATTATGTTAAAACAAGGGATATGCTCTTTGGGAGATTTCCTACTTTATCCTTCCTGAGCATGGGAGGAATAGAGAACAAGTGTGCACGTACGTATATGTACAACTTCTTTGGCTGTGAACACCAACTATGACAACTAGCTAGCTCATGTTCAACTGTTGCTTGCCTAGGCAAAACCAGGGATTCTATAGAGTGAGTAATCATATTTTCTTTTTGTACCATTATTTTCATTTTTATACTTAGTTAGTTTCATGTCTATAAGCCTAACTAATTGTATTATTCCCATCAGATTAGTGGATATCCTCTCCCATTTGTATTACCTCTCTATTGTATTAGCAGAGGAAGATTATAGTGTGAGCTAAAGAGAAACTAAAGCTAGCTATAGTGTAAGCACAGTCTGAACTACAATAAAATAATTAGAAATCTAAGATTGAATTACTACAAATTGAACAATCAGGACTCAAAGTTGAACAACTAAACTTACATCTATAATAGGAACATCATGAATACATATTTATGTAGAAATTGATTCTCTAGGTGTTCAAATAAGCCTCACTGAAATAGTTCACTTAAGTCGTTGTTCCATGTCACCCAATAGTGTATGCGCCAAACCTGAGGCAAAAGATCAATAATCATGTCCACTACTCCTTCCCTCCCCTATACATATATACAACTACCTCTAGCAAGATAAAAGCATTGACCAAACAATTGATTCAATCCTACCATAATAATGCTTAACATCCTGAAATAGCCATGTTAATTAAGAATAAAATCAAGTTTGAGTGGCCCCCCAAAAATAGAAAAGCAATATGATTAGTCCCAAAAATAGAAAAGCAATATGATTAATAAGGAACATTGAATGGGTAGTTTTTTCAAGATCTGGTCTACCCGAACTTCTTGCCCGCCCCAAACGATTAACCCATAGTCTTTTTCTCATACAATCAGTCCAACTAATTAGTCTAGTTCTCGACCCGTACCTCGTATGTCTAATCCAACTACCCAAAGTAGAGTAGTCCAATCAAACTTACCCTTGAGGTGAGATAGCACATTTGGGATAGTAACATACATACCTTAGTCTTGTAGCGCTCTAACCCCCCCTCCCTTTTAGGGGAGATAGCACCGTTGGGATGGGATAGTAACAAACATACCCTAAAGTAACCAACTGGTCCAAGAAGGTAAGGGCCAAACTAGCTAAAGGTCAAGGTCAGGTCCAACCTGGCTAGGCAAGGCCAAGGGAACAACCCATTGTAAAATAGGATCGGCAGACAGTTACTTATATAAATGAAAAGATTTTATAAAATTAAACTAATAAGAAAATTTGGAAACTTTATTCTAAAAACCATTAGGATAAGTAAACCACCATTGGTCAATTGGTTTTAGCGTGAGTGGTTAGGAGGAATGATTGTTATCATCCCCGCCCTAGTTCAATTCCTGCAAGTGACATGTTGAGATCATAATGAGTATATTGTTGTAATGGATTTGAGCCCTATTGTTGATCAACCTTGTGCCCTGAATATTCTAGGGTTTTCCATAGGTACCATCCTCGAAACGAGGGGAAGTACTCAAGGGTTTTCCCCAGGATTTGTAACCTAGAAAAGAAAAGAAAGTAAACCACCATTGTATCATGAGACATCTATGTTTTCCTAAATGAATGAGAATTATAAGTTCTTGACTAGGGACTGTATAACATTTAGAATATGGAACTTTTGTTAAGATTTAGAAGTACTTCTTAGGATAAAATGTGTGCTCATTGAATAAATGTACTTAAATTCTTTTCTTGTTTCCTTAAAATGTTATACATGAATGGAATTACATTGATAAATGAGTGAATAGATGCCAATTATTTGTTGATTGATATTATATAAATTTATCTTAATTGATGAAATTGGGCATTTGTTCCTTCACATTAATGTTGTTATCTAAATGTTTCTCCTTTCATCCAACTTGCTAGTTGTATATATTAGGGTTCAAGGGTTTTCAACAATATTAGTGTTCTTATCTCTTCTTAGATTAGTATCAGTTGTACAAATTTAGTTTTTTAAGAAAACAATATTTACATCAAGAATGATACCAATTTTACATCTTACTTTGCATCTGCCCTGAATATTCTTTTTTAATCCAAAAAAATGTAGCATCGCTTTTTTTCAACGGTTAGTGCAATTCCATGTAAATTTTTAGACATTTGTTTGACATCTGAAATGTCCAAGGATAAAAACTTACGTATGATAAATGATGCATGGATGTGTGGAACCTTGATTTGATTTCGAAGTAGTGTCGATTAACTGATGAAAAATGGACATGAAATGAAAAACTTTGAAGTGGTTACTATCGGTTTATCGACTTGTAGTCAATGTTCCAAATGCCAAACAAGTGTCATTTAACCAACAAATAATGCGCATGAAATGAAAATTTGTAATGTACTTGTTATGATCAATTATTCAACATGTATTCATTTTTCCAAACGACAAATATGCCACACCACAAGCTCAACATTAAGGATAGTCATGTTTGAAATTTTAAATATCAATTTGATTTCAAATTTTGAGCCCAAATGTAGTAGTGGGTATTTGACAACATGATTGTGCATATCCTTAGAATGTATTAAACACCAAGAATCCACACACATGGGATGAAATCCTTCCTTATGTTCAACATATCTACAACATATCCCTTTGTAGTCCTATTAGCCACAACCCTTTTCGAGTGTGCCTGGGGTTCCATCTGTTGGCCCTAATTGATGTAGCTCTACCTATTTCATCTACACAGGAAGATTACTCCCATGCTTAGACAAAGGCAGGAAGAGAAACCAAATTTGTTGAACAAATCCAACAAATCCAATAACAAGTTCATGATATTTTTTAAAAATGTAATGCTAAGTACAAGCAACAACACAATCAACGTCAAGTTTCACACAAGTTTGAGGTTGTCAATAAGGTATGGTTACACTTATAAAAAGATAAACTTAAAGTCCCCCATATGAAGGTCGAAACACTTTGACATGGGCCTTACACCATCACCGAGGTTGTGAATGAGAATGATTTTGAATTAAGTATTCCAACTTTCCTTGGCTTACACCCCGTATTTAATGTGGAGTTGCTTCAACCATATTTTCCACCTCTATTAGAT
Source organism: Picea sitchensis (assembly GCA_010110895.2). Classification (NCBI taxonomy): domain Eukaryota; kingdom Viridiplantae; phylum Streptophyta; class Pinopsida; order Pinales; family Pinaceae; genus Picea; species Picea sitchensis. The sequence continues at coordinate 41,599 of SNQJ01S0007266.1, read as the reverse complement.
ACCTCAAAGGTGGTAGAGCAGTAGTACCCTATAGAAATCAACCTAATTATAGTGAGTAGTTCAAAATTCATTGAAACATGGACACCAAGACAAAGGGAACCTATTAATAGAACATACAACTCTATTAGGTTGTTAAAGTAGGACAACTTCTTCACCGGGGCAGCTCGTTTATCAGGAAACAGATTCAACAGAGCTTTCCCCATCTAATGGAGGAACTTGATGCAATAGAGACCATTGTTTCTTAAAGGGGGACAACCGATCCAAGTCGATACATTTGGCCACCCAAATATGTCACCAACTAAAAAATGATCCAAGGCAATATCTTTATGTTATTTCACATGTTATTACTATTGTCATTTTATTCTCAACATAATCTAAACCACTTTAATTTATATTAGACTCTTTTTGAGGAATCCAAGAACCCTTTTCTACCTATAATGGGTTTTCCTTTACGTCATTTAGTTTATCCATTGTTGACATTATAGACAGATAATGGAAGTTGTGGGAGTAATTTGTACTTTGAACTTTTCATATAATGAAGCAAGTTTTGGTAGATTCACACTAGTTGTTGGTGTGAGTAAGGTTCACTAAGGGATTCATCATCTCAACCTTCAGAGAAAGGGCCCACTTAGAAGTTGATGCAACTTGTGTTATTATACATATTATGTGTGTTTAGATTTATTGTTGTGTTATTTATGTTTGACCCTATATCTTTCCATATGTATTTATAGTTATATAGCAACTATATATATTTTAGATTCTTCAACATTGTTTCTTAAATGGTTAAATATTCTATAGATTAGTTTTTAGATGTTTTTTTTTTAGTTTGTCTTCTTCATTTAGGGTGCAACAAACTGTAATTCTAAATTTCTTGATGTGTGGTTTGAATTAATTACTTTTTGTTAAAAACTAAGCCAATTTTTCATAAGTTAGGCATCTATAGGTTTAGTTAGTACATTCAAGAAAGTATAGCCTTGTGTTTGTATACATAATGCAAGTCATCTCGAAGCTCATGTACCTAGGTTGATATATTAAAGTGTACCCTTGAATTACCCAACATTAATACAATAGAACCATTAGAAAAAAAAATTATTTCAATATTGTATGCCATCAACAAATGTAGGCATTATGTCAACGAATATCATATGTTTATACATAATGACCATTCAAATATTAGGTATATAATGAATAAACCTATTTAATATTAATGCTATGAAATTCATAGTAGACTTTAATATGTCAACTTGGGTGTATGATCTTCAATATGCCTTGTAGAAATCCATTTTTTCAAGTTATAGAAATTTTGGCTGAGAAAACTCCCAACATATATAATCAACTCCTTCCCAAGAAACAAAGAGAGTTAGTTACCTCGCTCCAAACTCATAGCTCAACTTTTTCTTGGGAATATAAAGACATGAAAGGGATCCATCCCAACATCTATACCGATCATATTTGCATTCAAGATGGTTCCAAACCAAAAACCAATCCCTAAGAAGAATGAATCCCATGCTTAAGGACATTGTTTTTAAGGATGGGTTGCAAAAACAATTCATCTATCATATCTCTAACAATGAGTGGGTTTCCCCACTAGTTATTATGCCTAAAAAGGGGGGGAATGGAAAATGTTTATTGACTATCAAGATCTCAATAAGGCCACTCAAAAAAAGATAAAAAAATCTCCTTCATTTCATTGATCAAGTTTTGGATGCATTGGTAGTGAAGAGGTATTTTTCTTTCCTAAATGGATTTACAAGTTTCAACCAAATCCAAATAAATCTTGAAGGCTAGTACAATACAACCGTTCATGCTCCCATTGATTCTCACCTTTGGGTTTTGTAATGCACATGACACTTTTTAGTGGGTTGTTTTAAGAATTTTCTCTAATTCAAGCCATGATTGTGCTGAGATTTAAATGGATCATTTCACTATTTATGGAAATTATTCTGAGGAAGCCTTGACCTGTTTGAAAGGTGTTCTTCAAAGATGTCAAGATATGGATTTTTCCCTCAATAATGAGAAATGTTTCATGATGATGATTAAGGAGATAGTTTTGGGACATCACATATTATTAAATAGTATTGAAGTTGATCTTGCCAAGATTGTCATCTTTTGTATCCTATTTGTACGTTAGAAACAAAGAGGTTTGTAGCTTTCTTAGTTATGCGGGATATTACAAGTTGTTCCTAAAATATTTTATCAAAAATGAAGCACGCATGTTTTTTCTTCTTTCCAAATATGTTGATTTGTTTGGACTCCAAGTTGTTAGCAAGCATATGAAATATTAAAGGATACGTTAATTTTAGCACCAATATTACAAGACCCAAATTAGAATTCGCATTTCCATATATACACATATGCTTCTAAAAAAGCATTAGGAGCTATACTTAAGCATAAATAAGATCAAGAAACATATGCAGAACTTCATTAGTAAAATATTTCAACTTCATATTGAATTTTATAGTTAAAAAATAATATTTTTTTTCAATGGTGTATGTCATTAATAAATTTTAGGTAATATCTCACTAGATATCCTATGTTTAAACAGATCGATCATTCACGAATTAGGTATCTAATGAATAAACTTGTTTTTTATGACCAAATTATTTGTTGGTTTCAAGAAATTGGTTTAGATATACTTAATAATCCCATTGGGTCATAATTAAGGAGGAGGACACATTGAAGATGGCATTCAAGAGTAAGAAGTGTCTATTCAAATGACTATTGATGCCTTTTTGGATCACTAGTAATGTTCCTGCCATTTCAGGAGATTGATGAATGAGGTTCTTCGACCATTCAAAGGCTCATTTGCAGTTGTGCATTTGGATGACATACTAATCTTTAAAAAGACACAAGAGTAACATGTTGACAATTTGATGTATTTGTCGGAAATGTTTAAGGCCAACAAGTTCTAGTTGAGTATGAAAAACAATGACTTTGCTAGAAAATACTTTGGTTTTTGGGATTCATGGTTGTATACATTAGCTGAAGATAGGCCCAATGGAAGTCTAGATCATAAAGTCATGTTCAAGACTAATGAACATCATGTAGGTAAGGATTTTTATTTGGGATTTTCAATACCTTCGAAAGTGCATATCTCATTTTTGAAGCATTGTTGCACCATTGAACTTGCTACTAAAAGTTGACAACAAGCTTCATTGGGCCAAGACATAAGCTCAATATTTAAATGTGCATAAGAAAAATATTTTTGAAGTGCTTTTGCATGGGTTTCCAAATTTGTAGAGGCCCTTTGAAATCAAGGAAAATGCATCTACCTATACCATGGGGGTTATCTTCATGAAGAAGGGAAGATTGATTTCTTACAATTCAGAAACCTTCATTTGAGTTTCTATGAATTACCCAAACTATTATAATTCCCTGATGGTGTTGCATCAAGAAATTATGAAACATTGGTGGGACTATATCATGGGGAAGGAAGTAGTTATCCCCACTAACCACAAGCCATTGTAGTTCTTGCTAACTCAAACGATGCTACAACAAGAAAGATGTTAAGCCATAATATTGGCTCATTACCCCTTAATTGGGGCATATTAAATGAGTATTGTTATTTTATTTATGCTGTCTTTATTCCATTAGTTGTAATTATACCTCCTAGTCTCCTATATATACCAAGGATGCATTTTCAATTGGAATCATCTTGTACTTGAACATTTATGTGGGGCAAAAGGAGGTTGCCCCCTCGAAGAGGCTTATTATCCGAAATTATCACTTTTTCAAGGCGTTGAGTACTTATTCTGAGGTTTTTCTATGCTATATTGATATTTGGTTCTTAACATATGGTATCAGAGCTTAAGGACTTGGGGTTTCGCTGCTACATCTGAGACACCGTGGCATTTTCGCTATCACTGTTTTTCTACAACGATTCAAAAGGAAAAGATTGGAGGATATTTAGTAGACGGATCGAGGTACGTTGGGTTAAACATTCAGCTCCCGAGGCCTTATAATTTCGGAGATACAACCTTTTTAAGATAGGGTTCTGGAATCATCCTGAATTGATTCATTGCGGAATTTTCGCTATAAATTTTTTTCTGCAACGTTTCAGACCCTGAACTCTAGAGGATATTCTCAAAAATTAGTAAGGTATCTATGGTAGAAATTTAAGCTTCTGGTTCATCTTAAATTTGTATATACACCCTGTGGAAGATAGGGTATTTGACTAGTCCTATTGACTAGTCTCAAGTAGGTGTTCTGGGTAAAACAATCATAAATTTTTCCTAGAGTATCCAAATTGAGTGAGACCAGTTGCATTGGATAGTGGATAGACCGTAGTATTTCTTGTATGAGGTTCAGAATTTTATATCAATTATTTTGTGTGGGGGATGCTATACAAGTGAGATATTATGGAAAGGCCAAAAATCAGCAAGTTGTGGGGAAGTTACCATAAATTCCACTTGGCACATCCAATTTTTAACAGATCTGGGGAATTGAAGAGAAGAAATATCAGAGACCTTCAAAAAATAAAATCTCATACTCAGAAGGGCCGAAATTTTGGAGATACAATAAAAGGAAGATTGTCTAGCAGAACCACCTCAAAATCAAGGTTTAAAGTGATACTTGGCCAACATGCCACCAAAAAAGGGAACTTCTACACCAA
>SNQJ01S0007266.1:2137-26073 GCA_010110895.2 Picea sitchensis | reverse complement strand
GGAGGAGATGTACAATAGAATTGAGGTCGAGCTTGAAGGGGTGCAGCAAGCACTACAGTCCAGCCGTGCAGTCTCCACTATGCCTCTTCCATTGGGAACACCAAAACCGAGAGATGAACCAGCTCAACTCCACCGAACAATTGATACAATCGAAGCTCGCCTTCGACGAGCGCGAGAGGAAACGACACAAGCCACCCAGGCTTTGGTACAAGTATAGGGAGTACTTTTAGAACATCTTTGAGCTACCGAACAGGAAAAGAGTGTTGTCCAAGCAAAGTGGGATGAAGAAAAAGCATAGTTGCAGCAAGAAAAGGAACAGTTGCTCGTCGAGCAACTCGAAGTGAAGGAAGTGGCCAACAGAGCACTGTTCTCTATAACTGTCATAGAAATAAACATAGAGGATCAATTCACGAAGCAAGTAGCGTAACTTGAAGATGTGATCCAGCAGCTACAACAACGCATCGTAGATTTGGAACTACGCACAGTACCCGAGACCCCACAAGAGGTAAGGGACCAAAGAGAAGCAACTGCCAGGAGCGCAGTTGAAAGGCTAAAGGCCCTTACCTTAGAATCTAAGAAACTCATTGATCGTAGTGCCCATACATATGAGAAACTCACCGAGAACCCAAAGTTGCAAACACTAGAGTCGCAGTTCCAGGAAGCGAAGCAGCACGCAAAAACACTACAGGCATAGCTGAAAGTCATGTCATCTGTAGAGAGAATGAAGAGGTCTCAAGAGCAGCGAACTGCCTAGCAGCAGATCCACGCCATCCAAAGCAGATTTATGGAAGTAACTCAGAGACTCCGACCTGCACAAGAGAAGGCTTACCAATTGTTCTTAGAGGTTGAGAGCCAGGGAGCAGAACTGGAGCAGGTTAGCACCGGAGGAGAACATCACCTAGAAGGACCTGTGAATGATGCAGTCATTCAAGCATTCACTGAATAGGAGACCATAGCACAGCAGAAGGTCGAAGAAGCTCAAGACAAGCTTGAGGAGTTAGAGGCAGAACTAGTTAGACCAGAGTGACTCAGGATGAGTCACAGGTGAGTGTTGGGGGCCTGTTGGCCCTTGACCAAGTTTTGGGAGATTCTTGGTCATGTTGACCTATTTTGGGACTTTGACAGCCTGTCAAAGGAGGAGTGCAAGACGAAGCGGAGATCACGGGATCTCGGCCCCCTTTTTGGGCCCTTTTTTGGGTTTATGGGATTATGTAATGGGAACGAGATGTCGGCCCATGGGTTTACCCATGTTTAGGCATATTTTGTAAAGTATAAATAGAAGACTAGGTGATGTAAGGAGTAGTGCATCTGTGTGATATTGGGCTAAGTTCTAGATCTATGTGATGGAAGGCCGATAAGATAAGTGCTAAGTGTAAGTAGGTTTTGTAAACGCTTTGTGCATACTATGAGAGACTTGCAGAGCTAGGTGCAAGTGATTGTAGCAAGACTATGGAGGGCTTTGTGCTGGAACGCAAGGAAGAAGTATCTAGCGAGCTGTGCATATCTTATGTCCTATGCGAAGTAGGTTTCTGAGGCTCTGTGCATGTAACCTATTGAAGAAGCTAATAAAGAAGAATATTTGGTGGACGTAGCCCCAGTGTGGGGGCAAACCACGTAAATACTGTGTTATTCTACTCTGTGTGATGTTCTGATGAATTTATGAGTTATTTGCTAAGTGCTTTGAGATGAATAGATAGATTTGCTTATGCTTAGTGCTAATGATGTAAGAATGTTAGATCTAACCTATATGAATATGCTTAGTGCTTGATCTACTAGATCTAATATATTTACCTATGCTAAGTGCTTAAATACATTAGATCAGTGTGAATGATGTGATGCTTTGTTTTATCAGCGAAGTGGATATTGGTTAGACATTGGTAAATTGTTAATGCTAAGTGATCTGTTAAGTATTACAATCACAGATCTATGTCCCATCTAAGGTTGTAGACACCTGAGTCCTGCAACCACCCCTTCCTCTACCTCGGGTGAGACTTCATCTACTTCGTAGGTGTTGTCGAAAGGGCCGGTAGTTAGGGTTTTGTTGATGCAATGTCGTAGAGTTGAACCCTGGGTCTGCCCCTGTCCAACAACATCTAGAACTTACAAAGTAAGAGAGAGAAGATCCTATGAATGGGAATAAAATAAATCCCATTTGTTATGGTTCATTCAATATTGTGCATCACGTGGATGATAAATAGTTTTGGTTGGAATTGCCTCCATACATGGAAATTTACTTTGTGATCAACATAGAGAATCTCAAGTTGTTCAAACCTTCAATGCTTAATGAGGATGAATAAGTGTTTCCCATGTTATCATTGGTGGAATATCTGATCCCTGAGGTATAAACACATATGAGGTAAGATGTCATTTTTCAAAGAAGAAATCATTAGACTTGTTAAGGCAAGCATGATTTATTTTGTATGGATTTTAAAGTCCAATTTCCATCTAAAGAAAAATTGTTTAGATAGAAAGAGGTAGAGGAAACTTCCCTCACCTTATTCCCAAAAATTATTAAATTTTTGTGGATTGAAAACCTCCCAAAGGGAGGAGATATGATCTGAAATCACATCTTCAAAGTGGTCAAGTTCCATGAGAAAAGATGAATTATGAAACAATGAAGAGTTGTTGATAAGGAGCTCATTGAAAAGGTATATATTGAAAAAGGAGGTTATTGAAAGTTGTCAACAAGGAGGTTTCTGAAAATCATGTTGTTAATAAGGAGATGATCGATATGCAATTTATCCACAAGGCAGTCATTGACAACGAAAATGACCGACAAGTGAAGTTTTTTGGGTTGTTATATTATTTGCGGGGAAATTCGAATCGAGGTAGATTGACTGACAGTCGAAGGTCGAGGTGAATCGACAGCAAGTCAAAGGTCGAGGGAGACGACTAGGCAAAGTCGAATTCGAATATATTGACGACAAATTCAACCTACAAGAGGTCGAAGTGTGCACGTGATACGACCAACTAGAGACCGAATGAAGGTCGATTGGTAACCTGACTTGGAAGTCGACTGTAATAGAATCCCAGGATTTGCGGGATTTGAACCCAATGATATGCACGGATCTGTAAACATTTTTTGGGTGCCAATATTTAGGGGTTTTCCTATTGTAAAGCCTATAAAGAGGCGTGTTGTAACACTATAAAGGGTAATCATAGAATGCACTTATGCAAGTTAATGCATGTGTAGGTATAGATTGTTGGTCATGCATATGTAATTCGAATTGGTTATAGGGTTGTTCTTGCACAGGAAAGAGGGTATGATTTCAATTGTGTCTTAGGTGTGGACCAAGGTTAGACATATAACCTTTTATTCTTATTGAATAAGACAGCAAGAGAGCATAACACTCAAAAGAATGTTGGTTTCTCCCAGTTAAGGGTTCCAGGGTAAAATCTTGGTGTACTGTGTGATTGCTTGTGTCATTTGTGTTCTTGATTAAATTCTTCTTCTCTTCTACTAGGATTAGTGTGGAAGTGTCCTGCATTTTCTGACATGTGGTATCAAAGCTTAGGTTTTCCCTGACAAGTGAGTGTTCATAGCAGTGTTATGCTTTGGCGATTATATAAGATCTTGATTTTCCAATCTTGAATCTGAGAAATAAACCCTAGGTACTGTAAGACTCGTAATTCATAAAGTGTGTAAAGACCATGACAAAGAATGGCAAGTAGTTCCAGAATAGAGATAAAAAAATTCAATGGCCAGAATTTTGAGCTTTGGAAGCTTAAAATGGAAGATCTTGTTGTGGATCGAGAATAATGGACAACAGTCTGTCTAGGTACCCATCCAACATGCATGTCGATGAAAAAATGGGAGAAACTCGAAAGAAGAGAAAGAAGTATGATTCGGCTTTGTCTTGAAGATTCATTGTTGTTGAATGTCTCAGGTGAATATTCGGCCAAGAAACTGTGGGACAAGATGGGAATCTTATAGAAGTCGAAATCTTTGGTGAGTAAGTTGTTTCTTAGAAAGAAACTATGTCTTATGAGGATGAGTGATGGAAGTTCGGTGACTGAGAATTTAAATGCATTTAACACCGTGTTAATCCATTTATCATTTGTGGATATTAAGATCAGTGATGAGGAGAAGTGTATAATCCTATTATGTTATTTTTCAGAGCCATGGGATAGCTTAGCCGTGGCTATTTGGAGTAATAAAACCACACTAGTGCTAGAGGACATGGTTTCTTCTCTATAGTCAGAAGAAATGACAATAAAGAGCATGGAAGGATCGACCAAAGATGCTCTGGCAGTGAGAGTTCGACTGGTAGACAGAGATAAAGGTAAATTATCCGGTAGAAAGTTCAATTCAAAGNTGGAAATTCGGTAAAGTTGGGCATTATAAAAAGGAGTGTACGTCAAAGGAAACATAAGTCATTCTTGGATCCAACGAGAAGCAGTTGACTGAGAGAAATATGACCTAGGAAAAGGGAGGTGATGTGTATCTGGTGTCGACCAGTACACAATCGGATCAAGATGTTTGGTTGATCGAATCAGGAGCATCATATCATATGACACCACATAAAGAATGGTTATGTGACTATGAATGAAATGATGGGGGTGATGTGTTCTTAGGGGATGACTCGACAACCAGAATTGTCGGAAGGGGAAGAGTTCGACTGACATTGCATGATGGGAGGAAAATAACCCTTCCAGATGTGCTACACATATCAGGTTTCGAAAGAAACCTGATATTTGTCAGCAAGATGAGTGATGCAGGTGTGCATACTTTGTTTCAGAAGAATTTGTGCAAGATGGTCAGAGGTGTGATGGTCTTAGTGAGAGGAGTTCGTTTGGTTCCCTGTACAAGTTGTTAGGGAATGTCGACTCGACTAGATGCAACAACATCGTTTCTCTTGAAATCAACTCGACCCGACTCGATGTTTAAATAACTCGACTCGACTCAAGCCAAGTCAGTTCAAACCAACTCAACAAGACATGATGAGATCGACCCAACCAGGTTATGGAAAGAGAGGATGGGACACATTGGAGAAAAAGGAATTCAAGCTATGCAAATCAACGGTATGGTCAGAGGTTTCCTAAATGTGGTTTAGAAGTCGACTTTTGTGAACATTGCATATATGGAAAACAAAGTCGGGTGAGGTTCCCATATGGAGCGACAAGGGAAAATGGGATTCTAGAACTAGTGCATAGTGATGTATTTGACCCGTTTACAGTGCCTTCACTTGGTGGATGCCTTTATTATGTCTCCTTCATAGATGATTTTTCCAAGAAGACATGCATATATTTCCTGAGGAAGAAATCATAGGTTTTCAAGATATTTAAGGAGTTTAAAGCTCTTGTGGAAAACTAGACAAAGAAGAGGATTAGAACTGACAATGGTGGTGAATTATGTGGAAACGAATTTGATCAGGTAGTGTGGAATAGCACACCAAAACACCACACCATATACCCCACAACAAAATGGAGTTTCCAAGACAATGAATAGAACGTTGATGAATAATGTAAGGAGCATGCTTAGTGGTGTTGGGCTCGCACAAGAATTATGGGTGGAGACAGTTGAGACTACAAGATATCTAGTAAATATGTCTCCTTCATCAATGCTAGTCGACACGACTACAAATGAGGTATGTTCTAGTAAGAATACTTCGGTGGCACATCTCAAAGTGTTTGACTGTGATGCATTTGTGCATGTTCCCAAGGAAAAGAGGAGCAAGTTGGATAAGAAGGAAGTCAAATGTATTTTCATTAGATATAAAGAAGGGATGAAAGGATATAATCTCTGGGATCCTGCATCAAGGAGAACAATGTACAATGGATATGTGGTATTCAGAGAAGTTTGAGTGAATCTGAGCTTCAGGAAGTTGTTCAGACTAAGAATAATCTTGATACGGTGTGGTTTGAATTGAGGAACAAAGAAGATGATTCAGATGAGTCAACTGAATATGAGGAAGAGGTGGAGAAACTGACTATGGTGGTAAGGAGGTTAGAAAGAGTAAAGAAACCAGTTGAGAGGTATAGACCACCCGACTTCCATTCCGCATTTGTACTAACTTCCATCGAAGATGATCCCAAGTCGGTCAGTGAGGCAGTTGAATCGACAGAGGGCAAAATTTGGAAGGACGCAATGGCCGAAGAGATGGAATCCTTGTACAAGAATGAGACATGGTATTTATTCAAGTTACCTAGTGGAAGGAAGCTCATTGGTAGCAAGTCGGTGTTCAAGAAGAAGATGAATGTCGTAGGACAAGTCGAGAAGTTCAAAGCTCGACTGGTATCGAAAGGTTATTCCCAAGTCGAGGGAGTCAAATTTGGTGAGATTTTTTCCCCTATTGCAAAACTAACTTCAATTAGAGTATTGATGTCTCTGGCTACATCATTCGATCTGGAGATAGAACATATAGATGCGAATACAACGTTCCTGCATGGGGACCTGGAAGAAGAAATCTATATGAAATAACCTGATGGATTTGTAGTAAAGGGAAAGCAACAGTTGGTGTGCAAACTCAAAAGATCCCTTTATGGTCTAAAGCAATCACCAAGGATGTGGTACCAGAAGTTTGACACTTGCATCCTTATTTTGGGATTTGTGAGAAGAAAATATGATCACTGCATATATTCCAGGGAATAAGGTGGACATTTCATAAATGTAGTTTTGTATGTCGATGACATGTTGCTGATTGGAAACAACATGGACGCAATAAAGGAGGTGAAGAAGAATCTATCCTCCAAGTTCGACATGAAGGATCTCGGTGTAGCTAACTTTATTCTGGAAATGGAGATTAAGAGAGATCAAGCCGCTACAAATATCTGGTTGAATTAGAAGAAATATATTGAAACAACTCTGAAATGATTCAACATTTAGGATTGCAAACCGGTGAAGGTGTCAATTCCAGTGAGAGCAAGGTTTACTACTGAACAGTGTCCAAATACACAGGAATAAATAGAGGACATAGCACGTGTTCCCTATGAAAGTGTTTTTGGTAGTCTAATGTATGCGATGGTATGCACTCGACCAGAAATGTCCCATGCAGTGAGAGTGTTGAGTAGGTACATGTCGACACCTGGAAAGGAACACTGGACAACTATCAAGAGACTATTCAAGTATTTGTGTGACACAAAGGACTATCCTATATGCTACCAAGGAAGACCTGGAGGTGACAGTGGTAAAGTAGATGTACATGGATTTGTCGATGCCAACTCGGCTGGAGATCTGGATCGATGGAGGTCGACCAACATATATGTCTTCAAGATTTTCGGTGGAGCAATAAGTTGGATGAGTAAGCGACATGTGGTCTTAGTCTTGTCAACAACATAACTTGAATACATGGCAGCCACTCATGGAAGAAAGGAAGCAATATGGCTTCAAAGGTTGTGTTCAGGACTCAGGTTTGAGAAGAGAGCTATGAAGGCAAGTTACGACAGTCAAAGCGCAATATTTCTGGAAAAGAACCCTACTTATAATTCAAAGACTAAGCACATTGATGTAAAATACCATTTCATGAGAGATATGGTGGAAAGAAACAAGGTGCTATTATAGAAAGTAGACACGTTGGAAAAAATAGCATACTCATTGACCAAGTCTATGAGTGTTGTGAAGTTCTCTTGGTGCAAATAGGAAATGGGCATTGTTTCCCTGGGTCTGTAAACGAAATTTCAAAAATATCCTATTTCAGCAAAGACGACAACAAGTGGGAGAATGTTGGGTTGTTATATTATTTGCGGTGAAAGTCGAGTTGAGGTAGATTAACTGACATTCGAAGGTCGAGGTGGATCGACAACAAGTCAAAGGTTGAGGGAGTCAACTGGGAAAAGTCAAAGTAGAAGATATCGATGAAAAATTCAACCGACAAGAGGTTGAAGTGAGGGTGTGAGATGACCGACTAGAGACCAAATGAAGGTCGACTAGTAACCCGACTTGGAAATCGACTGTAACAGAATCCTGGGATTTACGGGATTTGTAGCCAATGATATACACAGATCTGTAACCATTTTTTGGGTGCCAATATTTAGGGTTTTGCCTATTGTAAATCCTATAAAGAGGTTGTTGTAACACTGTAAATGGTAATCGTAGAATGCACTTATGAAGGTTAATGCATGTGTAGGTATAGGTTGTTGGTCATGCATATGTAATCCAAATTGGCTACAAGGTTGTTCTTGCACAGGAAAGAAGGTATGATGTCGATTGTGTCTTAGGTGTGGACCAAGGTTAGACATGTAACTTTTTATTCTTATTGAATAAGACAAAAAGAGAGAAGAACACTCAAAGGAATTTTGGTTTCTCCCAGTTAAGGGTTCAAGGTTAAAATCTCGGTGTATTGTGTGATTGCTTGTTTCATTTGTGTTCTTGATTAAATTCTTCTTCTCTTCTGCTAGGATTAGTGTGGAAGTGTCTTGCATTTCCTAACAAAGTTGATGAAGTAACACAATTATTGGAGGTTTATTAACATCATATTTCATCAACAAGGAATTTCATCGACATAAGATTCATCAACAAGGCATGTCATGGACATAAGGTTTGTTAACGAGGCAAGTCACTAAAAATAGGGTTGTTGAAAATTCAAATCCATCAACAACATAGTTATCAACAACAAAGATGTCAACAAAAAATTCATTGACAACAAGGTTAAAGACAAATCATTTGGAAATACATAAGTTATTGACAAAGGAACATTAAAGCAAAAACGAAAATTGAAGAATTTTTTTTACCATGATTATAATAGTCCATAAGCCAGTTGCCAAGGGCCATGTGTAAGGAACATGGGTTCCATGTTATCTATGAACTAGGTGATGTCTGGAATGCCAAGGAAATTATTCAAAGGAATTTGAGGAAAGGAAATTACTCATCATGGTCAGTGAACCCTACAAGAAATCCAATGGCTTGTAACTGAATCTTGGAGAGAAGGCTAGTTAAGGGAAATTCATTGAAAGAAAAGAGGTTGGTCATTTTTGAGAGGACATATAGAACTTGAAGAGTATGGGAGAGAAGAGATCCTATGAATGGGAAGGAATCTTAAGTCATTTATTAGGAGCATAAATTGTTGTACCCATAGACCCATGAACTTCAAAGCGTACAGGAAGGGTTCTAGATTTGTAAGCATTGTCATATGACTTGCAAGCATTGAAGGAGATTGAGTGTTTATTCCCTGGGAGGGTTCTAAAATTGAAATGTTTTGTGTACCGTGTATATTTTCTATGTGTTTCATTTCTTAATTATTTCATAACTACCTTTGGATTTTAATAATGATAATTCAATAAAGAAAAACACATGACATAAGCATTGTAGCAATTAAATTTAGTTTAACCTAAATTTGTTTGTGTAGATACATTGGGCAGTTCTAGCATGCCCACTAAAATAGGGATAAATATTACATGTTGATAGGAACAACATAATATTGCATTTCTTCAAACGACCATATTCTTGTGTGTGTGTATTTCATGTGAATTTTTGACATTATTGATATTTATTCAATAAATACACCACATCCACAAGAAATATCTAAAACCAAGTTGGTTATAGAGAAGTTAATTTTGTGCTTTAGAGATTCCACTACCTAATTCCATTTTTATGTCCTACTCCACCAACCTGACTTTTTCCATCCACAAACCCTTCTAATGTTTGTGCATGCTATTTTTAGTTCTTTGTAGCTCGATGGGTTAGCTCGAGTGATTGAGTTCTTGGAATTACAATTAGGTGGTATTTGTGGGACTCATTGAATGTCTATGTTGGGTTAGGTTGCCAAAAATGAAACAGATCGATTTACCCTAAGTACCGTCCTTAAAATGAGGGAAAGTGTGTAGATATTTTCCCAAGAATTATATTTCTAGGAAAAGAAACTTTAAAGCTTTGTGATTTTCCGACAATATCAATTATTATTATGTATTTATTTACAGGTAGATTTTATAGGCTTTGAAATTGTTAATGTCATGACTACCTTTGTCCATGTTAGTGGTTAATGGGAAGGATATATAATTAATTTGAGGTTTGAGAAGTTCCTTATATTATGAACTCCACATAGACAACTTTTTTGAAAATAATTTCTAGGGACTTCAAAAATTTTAAGCTATGAGCAATTACCAAATGGAAACTATACAAGGGAAACTTAAATTGCTTGTTGAGCACACACTTATACTAAGAGGGGGGGTGAATCAGTATACAATAAATTTTTACTTTTGCAAACATTCATCAACCATAAGAAACCAATCACATATTAATTGCAGAACATGGAGCACAAGGTTTACGTAGAAACCCTTTTGGGAGAAAACTATGAAACTTCTTTTTATAATTATTTGTAGGCACCAAACTACTGTTACAAAAATTTGTAGGTACCAACCTAATGGAAACACCAATCCCCACTGGTACAAATCCTGGTAGGTACCAACCTACTCTTACAGATCTTCGTAGACACCAATCTACTGGAGATACCAATCCCCATTGCTAAGCACCAAATTAGCAAGAGGCACCAATATTTGAGTTGCACCAACCTTCACCGAGTATGCTTACTATTTCTTCCTTCCCTGGGTATTCTATTTTATTCTACATTTACCAGGTCTACTCACTACTTCTGCCTTCACTAGGTTTTCTCATTATTTATGCCTTTACCAGGTTTGACCAAAATTTGAATTTCCAAATGGCAACCTTCTCAAAGCTTGTTGTTTTGGGACTCTTCCCAAGACCGAACTTGTACAACATACCACTAATATAATTTTTCAAATATGATTCTAAAACTTTTACCTAAGGTACTTCTATATATCTCTCTGTCTCTACAAAATCTCAAGGTCTGCAACATCCCAAAAAATAAGTTATAGCAAAAGTGTCAAGCTAACTTGTTTGAAACGGTTTTCAAGAGCATTCAGGAAACCTAAATTATATAGAGCATATCTATGAAAGTGTAGCGAACTATCATATGATATTCTTACCACATATAATAATACCTCTCCTCTGTCTCTACAAAATATCAGGGACTGAAACATCCCAGAAAATAAGTTATAACAAAAGTGTCAATTTGACCTATTTGAAACTGATTTCAGGAGCATTCAAAAACTCTAAATCCCACAGGGAATATCTCTGAAAGTATAGCGAACCATCATCTGATATTTTTACCACATGTACATCAATATCTCTCCTCTTCCTATGCAAAATATCAGGTTCTGAAAAATCCCAGAGAATAAGTTATAGTGAAAGTTCCAAGATGACCTATTTGAAACTGATTTCAAGAACATTCAGGAACCCTAACTTCCATGGGGAATATATTCGAAAGTATAGCTAATAAACATATGATATTTTTACCACATGTACACCAAGATCTCTCCTTTGTCTCTACAAAATATCAGGGTCTGAAACATATCAAAAATAAGTTATAGAGAAAGTTTCAAGCTGACCTGTTTGAAACTTATTTCAGGAGAATTCATGAACCTTAACTTCCATAGAGCATATCTCTAAAAGTATAGAAAACCAACATCTAATATTTTTACCATATGTACACCAAGATACCTCCCCTATCTCCACAAAGTATCAAGGTCTAAAACATCTTAGTCAAAACATTATCGTGGAAATTCCAAGATGACCTAAAACTGATTTTGCAATTCAATCTTTGTTAATCCATTTCACACACTCACAAATTTTCTCTCAATGATTTCTCTTTTTATACTTTTTCATAACCCTTCATGAAGGTACATGTCCATCAATTAAATAATTAATTCTCAATAACATGGGAAAATACCCCAAATGTCATGGGAAAATATACCAAACCATGGGCAAATACCTGATCTCAATTTTCACATGCAGCTCTCTGTGACTAATTTCATATCTAAAAATTGCTTATGTTGGTTGTGGAGCCTGATTATCTTCCTAATTCATAGGTATTTGTTTTCAATTATGTTTATACCCCATGAATATTGTACACCCCGGAATATTGTACACCCCTCCACGCGGGGGGATTGCAAGGGGGGTTGATCCCCCCAGCTGGGGGGTCTGAGGGAAAGCGAACCCCTGGCAGCGGTTCAGGGGTGAAGCCTTCAAAGAAAAAATTTCCTTGTAAATGTATATTGTAATTTCATAGTAAATCTGGACCATTCATTATAAGGTCGCATATCTGACAGTAGAAATTATGTTAGGGTTTTCTTCCCTAGAAGGAAACCCTCTTTTATGAGGGAATTGTATTGCGGTTATGTATCATTGTGAATATTGTATTCTGGGAGAGGAGATTGTGAGAGAAAGAAGAGGAAGTTACATAGGGTGTGTTATAGGTTGTATCCCTTCATTTTGTTGGATAATAAAAAGGAAGGACCTGGCAATTTCTCTGGTGGACGTAGCCCACACTAGGTGAACCACGTATATCTGTGTCTCTATTGTATTGTGTGTCTTATGTGTTTTATTTACGCATTTGTTTTATTTTATTGTTCCGCGATCGTGTTTTTCTAACAACTTCCTAGTGATCTAACAATAAGCCCTTGTTGTTATCATTGAACAATTTTACACTGAAATTATTGACTGGAAATATAGCAGCGGAAACAACAAGATTAGAGATGAATCATCAACACATATGAGACACAAAATTTATGTTTTGTAACTCTTTTCAAATTCATAAATTCTGAGGGAAAAACCAACCCTCTTAAAAACTTAAAAATCACCAAATCTGAGGACAAAACCAATCCTCTTTACAACCACAAAATCAACAAACTTCCCGGGTCAAATCCCAACTTACAAATCTATTGCAGACCACCTGTACGGCCTGTTGATGTCACTCATATTAGTGTTGATGTTAGCATGTATGAACCTGCTCCTTCCCAGAAGACTTGTCGAATGTATGTGACTGTCCTTACTGGAACCAACATACTTGTGCGATTTTTCCCACTGCAACCCACGTACATACACGATTGTTCCCACTACAACCTATGTACATGTAATGAAACTCCATGCAGACACTTTCATACGGTCTGCACCACCTATGTGGATTCTTCCCTTCTGTGGTTGTTGTTAGCACCATGATTTTCATAGTTAGAATGAGAGTTTTTTCCAAAGTTTCCAGAGTCATGCCCTAGTCTTGGGAAGACCAAGGCATTCCTAAATGAGTCATAGAAAGTGTGTTTTTTATAAATTCATTGATCAAATAAAGGTAATATGCATGTCAATAGAGAGTTAAGTCATAAATTGGGTTAAAGGGTGTATTGTTTGTTTCATAAAACACCATCATAAAAATCAAAGAGTCAAGAGTGTAAAATTTCATCATGTTCAATTGTTAATGGTCCACTTTTCCTAAGTCTTGAATCATATAAAAAAGTGGGAAATTATGTGCTAAGGTCGAGTCATAGGTTAGGGTGAATGTCGTGTCAAAAGTTTTTATGGTTCATCATCACCTTTCATGAGGTCAAACAAGGAACAATCATGACACTCCATGTCATTTGTATCATTTCAAGCTTCAAAAGTGTACCCGTTATGCAAGTTCGCTACGCAAATTCCTAATTTGCCTTAAAATGTCTTGTCACCTTGTATAAGCGCTTCCCATTTCAAATTTCACTCCTTATCCATTCAAGCATGTATATTGGCCACCTTTTCATCTTTCTCCATCACCGTCATGACCTGTGCATAGTCCATAGCCTCTCCAACAAGCTCCACAGCTCTCTGCTACACAAACTCCATTCGCTACACAAATGTTGTGTGATGCCAGTCGCTACACAAATCATCTGTGTTGTCAGTCGCTATGGAAGCCTATCACTTTGTTTTGTTGTGCACTTGCTCATTTGTTTCAATCATTGTCCAATAACCTTTCTTGGATCCTATTGCAAGTTATCCTCTTAAACGAATTTGCTTTTCATATAGCCATCTTTGCTTCATTTGAGCTAAATCCTACCCATCCTAGTTGTTGCACAAGCTTGCATGTTGAGCATGAAGGTTCTTCTATTTTGAGAAGTCTAGAATTTAATTTTGCAAGGGAGACATCATAGAACCATGACTCCATAGGGAAAGAAGAAACACAAGGGAGGAATTGTTTTCATATATGAACCCCAAGGGTTGACTTTGGTGAACTCAGACCCTGCATACAAGGTGTCCTTTGAACAAGTTGGATGTATGAGATTCTCTGAAAAAATTCAGGGGTATAGTTGATCCAGAATTGGATCTCGGGACCAAATTGGGTGGAGATCAGGGTTGGGGCTAGGCCCCATCCCTCAACACAACTCCATAAAACCATACTATATAACCACGGTCTACCTCTTTAGTGTTGGCGCGGTTGTAACGAATTCTCCAGCTCTAGTCGCATTGGAAGCACATACGACCACTCCAGCGCACCTTAACTCTTGGTACAGGTAATTTGGTGTTAGCCCCAGTTGATCGGGCTAGCCCTCCGATCAGGGGCTAAACCTTCAGGAGCTTAACTATTATGAGTTCTTGGACGATAAGGTTTAGGCCATATGGCCACTGCAAAGACCAGCGGCCTATTCCACAGGGGAGACAACACACAACACTCAGTGCTTGGAAACATGGAGCGCACCCAGGTGACCAAGGGAATGGGAAAAAGGGGTTGCACCCTAATTATATGCCAAAGTGGGTTTTCATACTTTGTATTATGATTTTTTATTGATTTTCTCAGCAGATTTGTTGGATTTTGCACATTTTGGGGAGATCTTGGGCCCTTTTTGAGGCCAGATCTTGGGGGGAAGTTGGGAGATGGTTACCAACTTCAGATCTATATAAGCCAAGGGTTATTGAATCCAAGAGAGAGGTTCATAACAGGTTTATGTTGAATAATTTCCAAGCCAAATCCATTTTTATGCAGGGAAGTTGTTGATGAGAGCACCTTTGTAGGCCATTTCTGAGAGCTCCGGTCATCTGATTTTAGTGCCGTCAGTTTTGTTGGGTTCCAGAGATCTAGTAGAACAAGACCAAATCAGTTTGTAACATTTTTGGCACTGTTATGATGTCATTTAAATATTTGAACAGAAATACGAAAGCCTCACCCACTGAGACAATGGCCCGGAGACGTAGGCAAGATTGTCGAACTTCGTTGTCACTTTGGTGTTTTATGGTTTGTTGTTCTTCATGATTATGTTCAAATATTTATATGTTTATATGGATGTCATATTTCTTCCTCTTTAATTAGTTTCCTAAATGGAAAAATAACCCACACATAATAACTCAACCATTGTCGTTTAAAAGATCTTCTTGAATCAATAGTGTGCAACTGACCAAGCAGTTTTCTCTGAACTTTAATGGTGTCAGCAAAACCATTGCATGGGTCACCTTTCCAATATTAGAAGAAACCATATCAGTTACTGCAGAGATCCCTACATAGGGAGAGAAGTGTTTTAAAGGTATGCCTTTAGATCCTTCATTTTATATTGAATTTCTCAAACCTAAATATAGAAATCAGAAAATTGGGGCCACCATCCCCAGGGAATATGTTTTGGAACCTTATGAGAAGATTTTGAGGGTAATATAGAAATACTTTAGTTGTGAGGGTAGTTTTTTCAGGGTATATCAATACCACATAAGGCTCCTTATGAATTTCATAGGGAAAATCCCGTAAACTTACCCTTCTACCTATATAGAAGCCTGGGAAAAATGGCATACAAAGTCCAAGCCAAGGCTGACCAACTAAAGAGAAGCATGTTCCACTTTTACTTGGTGAAGTTGTTGGTGGTTGAAGAGATTAGAAATCTAAACAAGGATAGGGATTCCTTCTTTACCTCAGCTAACATTCCCCTGGATCCTAAAGGGGATACCCCTTTGGCTGTTGAGAAATCAACATATGATAGTTCAGGGGTGAAAGGAGGAGGTGTTTTTGAAAAAGGAAAAGGGAAATAGATTGAGAATACATCACCTAGTTATCCAGTCTTGAAGAAAATAAGAAAACTACAATTCATTGATGAACCCAAGGAGACACAGGATCCCAGTAAACCACTCACAAGGTCATCTGCTAAGAGGTTTCCCATACCCACAGTTTAGACAGAATTTGTTGAATTTGTATCCCATGAGATTAATGAGGAGAAATTGGAACCAAGGGAGAAAGATTCATATGTCAATGAGATGAAGCAGCAACTCAATAAAGCTCAGCATGTTATAGCCCAATTCTACCAGGAGAACAAGGAATTGAAAAGGAAACTAACAGAGAAGACTCCTGAAGCACAAACACCACAGAGAAAAGTAGGTCCTATGCAAGAAATGTAAAAGGGAAGGAAGATCGGGAAAATCCCTGAGAATATAGTTGTAGCCAAACCCACATCACCTCTGACAAGGTCCTCAGCCATGAAGAGTAGTCCATACATATAGGGCAAGCAAGCAACAATTCATAAATCTCCTACTTCACCCACAGAAGGAGAAAAGAACATAAGATGGTTGAATAAGAAGCTAAGAGAAGCTCAAGATCAAATCATTAAGCTTGGGGAAGAAAAAAGGTTATCAGATGACAGAGCCATGAGGCATTTTAAAGAATGCATACCAACTAGAGAAAATGCACGTGCAGCCCTTTCTAGTGCTCAGTCAAAATTAAAGAGGAATGTAGCTTTGTTGACGCAGGTTGAAAATTTAAAGAGACAGAACATTTCATTGAAAAAAGCAAACAGGGCTTTAAGATTACAAGTGAAATTGGATGAAGAAGCTAAGGACAAGCTAAATCTCCTTGCTGAAGTTGCAGAAATATGAATGAGGAAGCCTTATTTTTGTATTTTTGGGTATGGAACCATGTCAAAGTTTTGTTTACATCATCAAAGATGTGGGAAAAATACATTTGATATTTTTAAAGGATTTTTTCACCAAGGTGAATACTTGTTGTGCATAGTCTGTTGTCTTAACTGAGAAATAGTCATACACAGCACTTACGCAAATGTTGTAAGCTTACCTAGTCAAAAAGGAAGATATGTGATGAAAGGAACACAAGTTTTGAGGAAGATGCATGGTCCCATCCTTTGCTGCCACCTATATTCGCACGAGCAACCACAGAATGGTCATTCGCTACACAAATGTTGTAGCTAGCACTTGTGCAACAGTAACCAGAATTCACTATGCAAGGGTGACAGGGTTGTCCAACAGTGCACATGATGACTCGAACTACCCCCTAGATGGACTTGATGACTCATCACAACAACATGGTTGAATTTTTCTCAAGGATTTATGATTGTAAATGATATTTTGGTTATCTTATGATTGGCAAAATCGTATTTTCTATTTTTAGTAAATCTTGTAAAGGTTGTTGTTCTCTTTGAAAGGAACCAAATCCATGGTTCTAGGAAGTAGTAGTTTGACCCCTAGAAGCCAAATATGGCATTAATTTTCTATATATGTCGATTATTTTGATGTAAAGAGGGGCAAGTGGGAAGAAGTATAGACATTTTGGTCTTCAATGTGATTTTCTGAATCTAAAAGAAATACAAATGCAGAAGTCTTGAACTCTTTATGAAAATATTCTAATGGTGGTGATCTGAAGCTTGTTCTCTCATCTTTGTATGTATTCCTTGTGTACTTACTTTCATATTCACTTTTCTTCTGTTTAAATTAGATAATTAAGGGTCTAGAATTCATCAAATGGTGCTCCAAAATTAAATGATTTAAACTTTGTTTATTCTTATTAACTAAGATCAAAATTCATCTTTCATGGTGCTCTAATTCCATTATGTGTTTTTTATTATTCTTTCACCCTACATAATCAAAACTCAAAACTGAAAGTTCATCACTTTATTTAGCCTTTGTTTCTCTGGAGATTTCTACCTGCTAGTCATTGTTTTCTTTTGTTTTCATGGGTTGACTCCACATCCCTAGAGATACTATACCTCATTTCCAACAAACCTTGAAAAAACTATCTCAAACATCTAAAACTAGCCAGCAATTCAAAAACAATCTATCTATCATAGATTAAGTCTTGGAGAGAGCCCTCTCTAGATTGGAAATGCTAGTTTCTAGTCTTAAAGTTGGTTTGTAGGTTACCTTTGTGAATTGTCTCCTCAGCCAAGGAAAATTACAGAGTGTTAACAGTTGTCTCTCTTCTCCAACTATTTAGTGTGCTTTCCCTGTCCAGAACAGAAAAATAGAGAGTCCTTTAGCCCTAGGCCAGATTTTCCATAGTTGCAGAATATCCCTTGATAAAATCACCAAGCTCCTTGACACAATTGCATACTCACTTATTCCAAATCCATCATCACACTTTGTCACAATGAGATTTGTCACAATCTCTCCTCTCCTTATATAGAATTCTAATAAGTGAGTTTAGGCACCCCTTCTAAACTCAACAATTATTTAGAATATTGCATTCCTCTTTGTGGGTGTGAAACCCCAACACAAGCCCACAAAGCCCATCACTTTTCCCATGAGGCCCTAGTCTCATTCCAAGGTCAATTTCACTGAAACGAAAGGTTGATTTGATGTCAATGAAGGTTCCCAAATCCCTTACACCTTGGCCTCTCATGGGAAGACCTCCCAATGCTACAAAATCAACACTCCCTCTTATCAAGGGAGGTATTCCATCATCCAACATCTAGATGTACCTCTGTCTCCCATACTACATCTTCTACCACAATTTCACTCCAATCCTCTTGATTGGTTTCTCCCTCTATCACCGAAGAAAATGCTACTCTCTAATCCACCTAACTCGCTGCATCCTCGGTCACTAAAGCAAATCTTGTTGTCCAGTTCTCCTGACTGGCTACTCCCTCTGTCACTGAGGAAAATCCTATTGTAACAAATGGGTCCTCCATGGAGTATACACTTCTCTTAGAAACCTCTTGCTTCAGAGCCTCTTGTCTAGCCTACTCAAGCCATGACACTTGTTTGGAAGACTCCTCTCTTCCACCTGTACCTGAAGGTGGACTCCCTCTAGATGAGTAATTCTCTCTATGAACCTATTGACTCCCCCTGAAGTCCACTTCCTTTTAATAGTCCTAGGAGGATGATCCTCCCTACTGTATCTTGAGGGTTGTCTCCCTCTGATCCGATACCACTGGTGGAGCTACCTACTCCCTATGAACTTTCATTGTTGGTGGGGCTACCTTCTCTCTATGAACATGTGTTGTTGGTGGGGATATATGCCTCACCACTAGTGGAGCTATCTTCTCCTCCTCATCTGTCTATCTCCTATTTTTGCTCACATCTATCATAGGTTGGCCCCTTAGACTATATAGGTTTCCCTCCCTAACTCCAAGAACTACCATTGCTTTGAAGCTAAAGCATCTAGGCACAAACAACACATGTCCATCTCAAAACAATGTATGGTATCCCTTTTTCTCAATTTCCGAGACTGAGAGAACAATCCTCTTGAGTTTTGGCACCCATAACACATTTGACACCCTCGACACTTCTCTTGACTCCATCCTGAACGATATTGTACCAGATCCTTGTATTGCATGCTTGGTTCTCATACCAAGCTCCACACATAGGTCTGAGCCGGTCTCAGTGAAACTATCAAATAACTCTTGTGCACCTATCATATGGAAAGATGCTCTGCTATCCACCAATCAAGCCCCCCTGCTGGAAATTGTACTTGAGAGGGTGGAGACCAACAAGATATCCCTCTGGAACCTGTCTGCAACATCATAAACCTATGTTGATAATGTTTGTTTCCTTCTTCCCCTTCCCTTCTGATGTGGACACTGTGAAGCATAGTGACCATAATCATGACACTCAAAACATTTGATCTTACTAATATCATTCTTTCATCTTGGTTCTCGATATGCTTCTCTCTAAGGAGAATCTCTTCTGCCCTTCCTAGTGCGCATTGCAAGGACCTGGTTTTCATCACTACTAAATTTCACCAAACCATCCAGATCATCCATGGATACTAAGCGAGTCTCCTCCTAGATACAATCAATCCAAAGTCTATCAAAGTTTGGTAACTTATCTCATGCACAGATCCCCTGCACAAATGGTTCCCAAGACCTGGGAAGACCTCTCAATGCTAGATTCACCAACTCAGCATCCTCCAAATTATCACTGATGACCACAAGCTAATCTTGGATCTATGCAATCTTCATACGATAGTTCACAATTGTGTCCTAAATGGACACCTTGACAACTTGATGCTAGTGCTTCAAATGCAACTTTTTGCTTGTTGTTACAGAATTTTTCCCCTATGGATAGGTGAAACCTCCCTTGGATTACAGACCCATATACCAAGACAGAAACACTACAGGTGGACACTAACATTCCTTTTGAACTCAGTTTAACCAATCAAAAGAGAAAAGGAGAAAGGGTGTGATGCACCTTGTTTCGGATTTTGTCCTCGTTGCTTCCAATCTGAGCTTGATCTCCAAACTCCCTGGAGGAACTTGGTACCCAAAATAGGTAGCAAAGAGAAACCACTACCTCCTACTCTAGTTGATTAGATCAAACAAATCCATCCATGACGATTGAAGCGACAATAGACAAGCATGTGCAACAATACACAAGCTGGAAGGAAATAGGCCAATTATATTCAAATGAGAACCCAAAGAGAATACTTACAAACCATGGATGATGATGCATCACTTATCCAAGCTCTCCTTTCCCAATCCTTGCATGAATCTACCAAGATTAGTGGTTTGATACCTGAAAGCTTCCTCCTTTTCACCTTGGAAAGCCCTCAATATATAGGCTTGAGAGGCACAAAAACCATGAGCAAATGAGGGATATGGTTGATGATATGGCTCCTTGAGGCTTGGATCATATCCTAAATTGAATCCCAAGCATGAGGGTCAAACACAACTAACCCAATATGAAGGATTTGTCCCATAGATTAAGGTGGAGGATATCCCCCCTTTCTCTCAACAAGAATGGGGCTCCCCCCAGTGAGAGACAAGACGCAAACCTAGCAGTGTCGCTCCCCTATAGTGGAAGAGGGGGCACCATGTAACCACCCCCAGTATGGATAGGTGGGCACCACCCTTCATAAATGCTCAAAAAATGGTCAAATTTTCCAAGGAAAAAGTGTGTTTTGACCTAGAAATGATAGTTTTCCTTCTCCCATATGACTTAGGGGTCATGAACAATTGTTTTAATAGTGTCAAGGGGTGACGACACCTCACAAAGTGAATGCGACACTTGGGAAGGTGCATACAAAACTTGCGACAATGAATGCGACACTTATCGAAGTGCATACCTCACTTTGTGACACTTAGGGTGGGAAACATAAATGTGGAATTTTGATGTGTAACAAATTCCCCCTAAAGTGTGAGGTAAAAATAGAAATCGATGGCCGAAACACTTTACAAATTCTTCAATACAAGGGTGTTGGAGTGGGAGAACCTGGCAGAAGCTGCAAACAATTATCAAACAATATTAATATATGTTCCATTTCTGAGGCAGGCATACCTATCCTCGAAACACGATATGACTCAAAGAACGGTCATCGACCAATACACTGCAGATCCATGAGAATACTGACTAAGCATATGGCCACCTGAGATACAATGTGGATCCATACCTCCATGACATGAACTTATCATAGCCATGAAAAATACACAGTGGAGATACGAGATGACAAAGCATAGCCACAGATCAATACAATGTGGATCTATGTGACAGTATATATATCAAATTTTTCAAATCATCTCCATCGTAGCCTGGGTAAATCACATAACAGAGTGAATTCCCAACCCAGGGTCTTCATCATGATCCTGATGTGGTACGAATATAGCCATGTGAATAAATGATTTGATGTCAAACATGGTAGAAACCACTTGATTACCGATCAATGAGGTAAATCGTTAACAAGTGCAAGGGAAATCATCAATGATGTCAATGAATCCCAAGGTACCCTAGTACATTCCAGTGAATGTGAATAAATGAGTTGAGGTCAAACATTCGTGGAATCATCTGATCAGGGGTCATTGATGTAAACCCATTGTCAAAAGTGAGGAGGCATTCCATTTAGGCATGCAGGTCCCAAGGTACTAACTGGTTTCTAGGTCGAATTCTTGGATAAGGTGTTGAAGTCGACAGTAACAAAATCGTCGAAGGAGGATCTTAATGAATCCCCCATCATCGACACAAAAATGACACAGGATAGTGATGTGAGATGGTGAATCGAATGAGTATGCAGGACTGACATAGGAAATGGAAACTGGTAATACTACAGATGAATGGTTTGAAGTGAAACTTCCCTTGAACATGATGAGGCACGACAAATGACTTGGCAACATTGACTCGACGAGTACCAAGAATGTAATGTGACAGAAATAAGAGCACTTTTCGACTTGAACAAAAAATTAGGATGACACATGGAATTGGTATGACTCAGATACAAACAGATTACCCAACTGCACAACATAATGTAGACAGGTGTCATGTTCAAAAGAGACAATAGATGCCATAAAGGATTCCAAAAACTTGACCCACTTCCTTCAATTTCCCCCCACCCAGATAGATGAGTACCTATTTTATTTTTTAACGAGCTTGAGGAAGGTAACAGATGCTTGGTATAGCTCATCATTTGGATGAGTCCCTCGTCATATATTTAATGAACCTGAGGAAGGAGGGGTTTGAACACATATGGGTCCTGTATATTGGACTCA
The DNA here is from genome assembly GCA_010110895.2 of Picea sitchensis. Classification (NCBI taxonomy): domain Eukaryota; kingdom Viridiplantae; phylum Streptophyta; class Pinopsida; order Pinales; family Pinaceae; genus Picea; species Picea sitchensis. The sequence goes on along the minus strand of SNQJ01S0007266.1, from coordinate 3,636 downwards.
CATAGGTCTTTCGATGCATAGTTTTATGAGACCAAAGAAGGTAAACTCGGTGGTTTTTCATGTTTAGAGAGTCTAAAAAGAACTTAAAGACAACTCCATGGATGAATTTTTCATAACTTTAGTCTCCCAAGCTCGAAAAAAGTGTAAAATAATATAGGGGGGAACTCTTCTAATCATGCTTGATTAGAGTAGTCATTTTTCATAATTAGTCTCGCGAGGCCGAAAAAGAGATAAACTACCACTAAAACGATGCCCTTTCAAACCTTTTAACGAGTGTGAAAGGAAGAAATATCACTCGACAATATTTTCATGTTTAGGGAGTCTGAAAAGAGCTTAAAGGAGACTCCAAAGAGTTCCTTTTTCGTATAGATTTTACAAGTCTGAAAAAGAGATAAAAGTATACTTGGTCACCTATTCTCATGTTTTAACGAGCATGAGAAAGAACAAAGACTAAGCTCGTTCCAGAAAGAGTTACTAGGTTACGAGGGTAACGACCCCCAAGTGAGGATCACTCCTAGTAGTGTGTATCTCTAGAGGTATTTTGTCCCCAGTGTGCATGATAGTAGCTAGCAATTTCATTCCAGCATGATGTCCAGAGGCAGAAGACCTACCCCCCAAGTGTCGTTTCCTCTGATGATTCTTCTTCTTTCCTCGTTTAGGTGTCTGGTTACTAATGGGAACATTTTCACTTTGTGGGGGAAAAGATGGTTCAAGTGCTCGATCCAGAGTGAGACGTGATCTTAATGGAAGGGATTTTGTTTCATTTTTTAATGAACTTGACAGAGACAATGAACTATGCTCACAGAGACCAGGTACTACCAAAGGACCACATAATTCTAAGGATTGTTGCACCTGAGTTGAAATTATGTGTAACGTCGCAACTTGTGTGGTGGGAGGACTAGGCAAAGGAAAAACCCCCATGAGCGAGGAATCCTTAAGAAGATTTACACCTACACTCTCAAAACCATTCTGTCCTAGAAAAGAGATATTATTCGTTGGGACATTGTTGAGATCTGGAGTTGTATACTCAATTTGGTCAACAGTGACAATTTTTCCTTGATGGGGAAATCGTAATATACGAAACATGGAAGATGCGACGGCAGTCATCACATAAAACCAATTACGACCAAGTAACAAATTATAATTCAGGGGCGCGTCGACCACTTCAATATCGACCGAAATGGTCTTACCCTTCAACATCATAGCAAAAGATTGCAAGAGTCCATGAGGTTGGAAACCACGTCCATCAAACACTTTCAGGGTGGTAGGAGACTCAGTGTGGCATGTTTTTGTTATAAACAATAACCTTCCTCCTTGGATGTCGATCAAGAAAGAGAACACAATGTTGGAAATGATTTTTCCAAGTATTTAATTATCTTTTATTTTCTTTAAAGTATGACAAAATATTTCATTTCTTTGTTTCATGCATGGTAATTATTTCTTTTATATATAACGACATCTAGATAAGTATAATTAATCATGCAGTATGTTGAACCAAT
>SNQJ01S0007265.1:335757-352278 GCA_010110895.2 Picea sitchensis | reverse complement strand
GCATCATATTTTTCTTCAGTTGTCCCATATGACTCATATCATCTTCAAAGTCGAAAATATGCTGGAGAATCTTTATTGTCAAGAATATTGTTATGCATTAAATATGGTCAAGGCGAACTTCTATTTTTAGCAAGTAGTTTAGATTTTGTTCCTTCTTTGATGTAATCAGATCCAAAATTAAAGGATAGTAGTGAAGTTCGACCTCTCTAGCCTAGGGATGTATTTTTCTTATATATTTGATCATTTTGAATGTACAAAATGTTGGCAGAAGTAGTAAGGAAATTTGTCTTGAACATTGTATAAATGTTCTGAAGTTAAATGAAATACTAGTGCATAAGTCCAGAACTTTTCCTACCAAAGATTCTAGTGGTGGTAATCTGAAGTTTGTTTTCTCTTTCATGTATGTACTTCTTGTTTTCTTTCTCTTTCATCTGCAAATTCTTATATGTTTAAATTGGAAAAAAAAATGGTCTGAAATTCATCAGAAAATGACGCTTTAGATTCAAGCGATTTAAACACTATCATTTCTTCTTAACTCAATCATAATTGATCTTAATTGGTGCTCTGAATGTTGTTATATGTTTTTCTCCTTCTTCCATCCTATAACAACAAATTTAAAAACTGAAATATTATCACCTACCTAGCCTTTGCTTCCTTGATAGTTATATCTACCAGTCATTGATTCCATTTGCTTCAAAGTTGACTCCAATTCCTAACAGATTCCTTTCCTTCTTGCCAACAAACTTTATAAATCCCTTCATATAATCAAATATCTAGCCATTGATCCCTAACANATAAGGTCGCAGATCTAATGGTAGAGATTATGTTAGGGTTTTTTGCCCTACAAGGCAACCCTCTTTTATGAGGGAAATGTATTGCGGCTATGATTGATGACGAATATTGTATTCTGAGAGAGGAGACTGTGAGAGAAAGAAGAGGAAGTTACAGTGGGTTTTGTTGTAGGTTGTATCCCTTCATTTTCTAGATAATAATAAAGGAAGGACCTGGCAATTTCTCTAGTGGATATAGCCCACACTGGGTGAACCAAGTAAATATGTGTCTCTCTTGTAATGTGTATATTCTGTGTTTTGTTTCCGCATTTGTTTTATTTTATTTCTCCGCAGTCCTATTTTTTCTAACAACATCTGTGTCCTGGCTCGGTTACAGACACATACGTCCTGTAACTTCCCCTGTTTCTACCTCGGGTGAGACCTCTCATGCTTCACATGTGTTGTCGAAAGGGTCGGTACTCGAGGTTTTTTTGGTGTGTTGTTAAGTGTTGAACCCTGGGTCTACCCCTATGCTAGCAAATAGACCCTTGATAACCAACTGGGGTGGACCGAAGATACGAAATCGATGTGGAAAAATAAAAATATCTCATGAGAGAAGGATACATCCCACAACCAATACTCTTAGTAGTCATCTGAGAATTTGTTATCCATGGAACTATGGATCCTAGATTAGTCACAACCACGGAAATGCTGGAAGCCACATGGTTGATGGTTATGACTTTTCCCTCATTGGGGAAGAATATAACACAAAACACCAATCAGACTGTTGGTCCTAAAGTCTACACCTGACTACTAAATCGCAAAGCTAGGCCACCTCAAGGATTTAGGATGGTTAGGTTTCATGAAATTCTATTTGGTCAGTTTGTTGATGGGTCTTTGAAGGATATGGATATAGTTAAAATAGTTGAGATTGTTGCTGTAATATTTATTGGGGTTGGTGGCATGCATAGTGATGAACAATTAAATATATGAGAGGAAAAACAAATGAAACACAACATGCAATACAATAATATTCTTGTTGTGTATAATTTCAGACTTCCAAATAATACTTCAAGGCCTAAAAGACAAAAATCAGATACAAATAATCCTCACAGGTTGCAAATGTAATATGTCCCTTTTCACAAAAACAATAGTTGATTACTAGGTTGTGTGATGGTGAATGGGATCCATTAAAACAATAGCTGAAAGGGGAAAGAAATGCACATTACACACATCTTAAATTTGCATCCAAAGTAAGACAAGATAAACAATATTTGAGACAAAACACAAATTGTCATGAATAATTGTATTCACGAGGTAAGAAATTGTTACAGTTTTTATTTGAAGTTTCGACTACAATACTTATACTTGCTTTTTCCCAAAAAATTGAACCTCTTTACATTCAAACATTGATGTATTTATGTATTTTCCAAAAGGATTTGACCATCATTCTTGGATCTAATTCAACAGTTAAATTCTCATTACAATTAGATCCTACCAAACAACTCCACTATCACTCGTAAATTACAATTTGTATACATGGTTTGAACTTGAGTGAAGCAATATTCTATGACTTCTCCTTAATTTGACTTAAACAAAAATGTGGTTTATATAAAAAAGAGAATAACCACTTATTACAATTGGCAGCAATATCTTTAACTAAAGTAGCAAAACTCTATGAGTGCAACTGTAAGTAATGTTGATAACTGAAGAGGAACGATACTCAAGAAATCATTTGAAATTTTTATCTGGTTGTCAACTTCGTATGGATTCCCACGTACACCAAAAAATAGAGACCAATTTTGAACACTTAAACAAAACTCACCCAGAATTTGGCGAATTTATGGGAAAAACAACCTCAAATATCTCTTTGATTCTCTCAAACCGTGATACCTGTGTAGAATCTGAGAGAGGTTTTTGTGCATGGTCATGTTCCCAACAAAAAACTATTTCAGTTTTCAAAAATTCATTTTCATATGTTTAGTATCGGTGTCGTAAGACAATGAAAAAAACATGAAAAACAAAACATGGCGATTTTTTGGAAAAATGGCCTCAAAGGTCTTTTCGATTCTCTCATACCATGATACCTATGTACAATATGAGAGAGGTTTTTTTGCATGGGATTGTTCTCAACACAAATGTCTTTATTTTTTCATAAATTCACCTCTATCTGTTCGAGAGGCGTGTCGAACGAGAATGACAAAAACATGGAAAACACTGAGTTTTTTCAGTAAATTTGGGCAGCTCCTTTTGATTTTTCTTTTGTAACCTATGATACTTTATTTGTAGCTTATTATACTTATTTGAAGCCCCTGGTTTTTCCTTTGCATAGTATTATGTTTCATTCAAGATCTTTCTTTTTCTATTGCAAACTCTAAATTTGTTGCTTCTGAACTTGTACTTGATGGTTGTCATCTCATATCTGGGTGCTACCCTGGATTTTGGCCAACCATTTCTCCCACAGGTTCTTGCCGATCCAATACCTTACCTCTTTTTACCTTTTTTGATCTCAGGAGACTCCTTGATCAAGGTTTCCACCGGAACGAACTCCACAATAACAATTTATGGACTGTGTTGTCTATTCCTCCTTTGGCTCCTTGTCTTTATTCTAGAATTTTTTGTTTTGCTACATGGTTGCAGTCACTAGCTCATCCTCGGAATGCATACGTAGATAATACCTATTCAACACCTGTCAAGAATATAATTCATGACCCTGTCATGATTACATATCGTGGAACAACTATGCATGATCTTTATCTGATCGTTAACACCCAGAAAACAACTTGTTAATTGTTGTTTGCAAGAATTGGGATATTATTGAAATCAACCTCTTTTCGCACTAAGGACCTGATTTAAAAAAAAATCAATCTCGGTGACATAACTATGGTGAATTTATTGCATTAAATCCAAATCATAAGAACAATTGACTTTGTAAAGAACTAGGAAAGAGCAAAAACACCTAGGAAAAAAAAACAACAAAAAATGACCCAACACATCTTAAATGAAAACCAAAAAGTAAACAGGAAGGGTTTGAAAGTTAGATTTGCATGGTATAGGAATGGAAAGAAATAGTACAAACCTAGGATATAACAGAGAAGACAATTTTCATGGCATAATACCAACTCCTCTTGAGTAACAAGTTATATTCGAGCATCACATCGACTACTTAAACCTCCACACAAACAGATTTCCCTCCCAACTTAACTGGTCATGAATAAATAATACCATGTAGTCGAAACGATCGTTCATCAAAATCCATCAAGATATTTGGAGACAGAGTAAGATCTAGGGAGCCAATAGATTGTGAACAAGACAAGGACATTACACACGTCGAAGCCCCCCATCAACGAAATTTCTCTTGATCAAATGATTATTAGAAATGGCATTGATCTGGAAGGCCACGTGATAGGGAATACGAGGCTTGACATTGGTATCATTAAACTTCATCACAAGATGACTAGAAGAATCAAAAGATCATATCGCAGACAACAATGTGACACACTACATGGGGAAACTTTGGAGTACTTACAATGCAAACATTGCACACGGTGTTTGAGCCAAACATTCAACGATAAAGTAGTTGGGAGTGGTTATCGCATTAGGGTTGTGCATTGTCCATTTATATACACCCTTAGTTACACATTCCATTGTCTCTTTCACGAGTTTCTCTATCTGTAAAGGTGCTTGATCATCCAAAGTATTTTTTCCCTTGTATATTGTCTCTGGATTTCCATAATCATGATTTCTAGTCGACAAGTCGATGATATCCATATTTTTATGGTTGTGCATACTCATGACTCCTTGATATCCGTCTGTCTAGTGTGCACTTGACATTCCCCCCCTTGCTAGTTGAGGTTGGAAGAACTACCCTGCAAGTTCTGACCTTGTGGGAAAGGGTTTCTCAACACAAAAAGTTATTGTTGTTGTTTCTTTAACTTTATAAGGCATTGGGATTCTTCCATTTGTGGGCATTGATGTGTAATATGATCATCCCCACACAGCTTACATGGGAAATTCACCTTATTTTTATCATATTTTTCCCTTTCAACATTCTTATCGGATTTTTTATTATTTACCCCACCACATTTATTACTCTTTCCTTTCTTATCTCCAGGATCTTGAGGGCCATTTTGAGTCTTCGATTGAAAAGTATGCACATCTGACGACTAGGTAGCAAGGGTGTTCGAGCAAGAGGCCAGACCAACCACAAGTTGTTGAATAGCCAACTTTTGCATCTAGCTCGTAACCAGATCTATGAATTTTCTTTGAGTGGAACCCATGATGCCATTGGAATGTGGGGTTGACCTTGGTTTTCCCAAGTCAAGGGTATACCGTGGTGCATCTGGAATAATCTCATAGAGCATGTCAGATTGAGAATAAATAATCTCTAGTTGTTGCTCCCTAAATATCGCTTGCTCTTCTGAAAACACTCTCGAAGTCACAACATCCTTCAAAATATGCGGGAGTAAATATTTTAAGAACCACTCAAAGATAAAATCTGGTGGAACCATGGATTTAATCAATCTCTTCCATATCCTCCATTCCCTAATTTAATTGGAAATGTGTGTAGCCATCTCTTGTTCAAAGTTGGCTAGCAATTTTGTACCAGCATCATATCGAACATGGATTTGGAAATGGTTAGTGAACACCATGGCTAAGTCATCAAACATCGTGTATCTTTCCATTTCAAGTTATATGTACCACTTGGTGGCACCTCTAATGAGAGTGTGTTGGAACAAACGAAAATGAATTGAATCGTCATTCAACGAATTAGACGAGCACCACAAATGGAATGTATTCACATGGTTTTGTGGATCTTCACCACTTTTTCCCTCGAATTTGGGTATTTCCAAAGGTAATTTGGTTGGTACTGTAGGCTAGCTAAGATCATGCTTAATAGGGTCATTTATAAACTTGGATAGGTTTGGAAATGCAGTGTTGCCAAAAATGGTAGCCTGGGATACGAGATCAACTAATTAGCAACCTGAAAAAGAGGGGTCTGGATTATAACTTGCACCAAGTTTCCAAAAAGAGTTCATGGAATAACTAGAGCTTGGGGTAAAACCTTGTTGGCCCTATTTGAATAGAGAAAAACCTCTACCCATCTAGTTCCCGAAAGGAAAACCAAGGTTTCCCCCAGCGGACCCTCCTTGCGAAGAAAACACTCCTTGTCTGGGGTTAAACTGATATCCCTTTCATATCCCTTGCATGGGATTCCATTAGCCTTGGAGAGGGGTACCTCCCAAGGGTGTCCCTTGGAAGGAGAAATCTACTTGTATGGGAAAAAATTTGACATTAGAAGGGGTTTCCCCCTACCGAAACTACAGATGAGGTGAAATGGTTACTCCCAAACCCACCATATAGTGTGAACAAAGTCGAAGTGGATGACATACTAGCGGACAGGGATCCACTACCCATAGAAGTTCCTTATACCCAAGAGGGGTTAGGTACAGAAGACGGGAAATCCTCGATTCTGACGAATGGGGATGACAGTGGAATTTGACCTCCACCCCAAGGAAAGAATTGGTAAGGAGTCGAGGTGCCCCCTAAACTAGCACTTGACACATGGCATGTCGGTTGAGAAGAAACCAATGTGTTTAGCACGTCCATTGATGACATACCATATGATAAAGAATTTTTTGTCGATGGTAGAAATGCAACTGCACTCATAGCTTGAGTGGGACCAACGACCAACGAAGCGATGTTATTGGTCGAAGCGGATATGGTTGAATGATTGATGCAATTTGTTTGACTAGACACACTGAGAGGAAATATCCCTCTAGTGAAAATCATCGAGGTGGGAGTCACAAGGGCTCTTGACCCATACACTAGCATAGTGTCATCTATAGTGTCCCAATGAAGAGGGATACTATCGGCATGATCCGATCTGGGAGGTGGAACTTGTACTATAGGAAATGGATAAGTATTAAGTAATGGAGGATTAAGATGTGGAGCGAAGTCTTCACCCCCAAGATCCTCAACGATTACTTCCTCTAGTTCCAAAGCATGAACTTTTTGAGGTTTTGAGTCAATGATATCGACTTGACGAGTCAACACAAAAGAATTAGTCTAATTAATTTGATTCCTTAAAGGAGGTGGGGGAGAATTGTTTCTAATTTCCTATTCTAGAGGAAGGCCTTGAATTATCCTCGATCTATGAGGTGGTTGGTCAGCCACTTTAAGGTTTCAACTCTCAATGGGACCACGATACATGCCAAATTAGGTAAGACTATGATTGTCGAACACACCACTAGAAAAATCCTATAAGGAAACAACACACACAAGATGGCCTCGATAATATTATGATTCAGATGGATTAGGTCTTTAAACCATAATACTCACAAGGCAGAGTAAAGGCCTTCCAGATGGAAGCACTTTTTGATTAAGTCTCGTGGACCAACGAATGAAGGAATGAGAAGCAGTTATCCTAACCTCCACTACAAAACCTTATATGGTGCAAGTACCTATTCTTTGTGGGGAATCCTCCAGCAGTACTGAGAAGTGTGATGAGATATCCACCCTAGGTACCATGACAAACCCCTGTAGTCACCTTCTGAGATCCCTAGGAATTTCCACTAAAGTCACCAACTCGTAGTCAACGTTTGGGGGCTACAGTCAACAATAGGGATCAAACGTATGGGAAGGGTATCTAAGCCCGAAGACTCTAAAGAATCGCCTCTCACGAAGGTATGGGAACTAATGAAATCCCTAATATACAATATCTCCACTATATTTAGTTAAGCTCTGGATGGGTATCTTGTCATCTCTCCTTCACGTGAACTCATGTTTAGCTCCTATATTAGAGGAGGTCCCCGACTATACCTATATGAAATTTGGATTTAGGCTCTCCCTATCTCAGAATCCTAAGTCTGTTTTTTGGCCTTGGATAAATTCACTTTCCACCCTAAACCAAGGCCCTAGCCTAAACTTGTTCATTTACCCTATAAAAATGAAGATGTCTAATAAAATTTTAGTTAATCATTCATTTTAGGGGTTGTTTTTTACTCAACAAAAGGAATGGATGAAACTTGAGTGATTTTTATTACAGATTCCAAAATAAAATCACTTAAGAACATAATCCATTATGCGGTTTCTTCAAACAAAAAAGGTGTGCAACAATTCTTATAACAAACTCTTTTTCTTTTCAGCAATGAAAAAAAAATAAAAATTTATGCAAGATTTGAAAATTTTCGTAATGCAACCTAGGATATTCTTTCAAAGGAAAAAATGCACAACAAAGACACAAAACTTTTCAAATATAGGTTATTTTCTTTGAGAAATGCTACCACTACCAAAGTAAACTACAATGCATGACAACTTGAATGCTAGTTAACTGAATCTTTTCTTCCAATAATCATAGGAAAAGGTTCAAGAAAAGATGAAACTTGGAAAATAAGTATGTTTTTTGTCTTAGAAGAAATGAAATGCAAAATCACATGCAAATTTCTTTTTCTTTTGTGAACAAGGAGAAGCAGGCATAGAGAAAGAAATAAATCAGCCCAGAGTAGGTAAAAAATTAGCAAGACTGGACATGCAACCCAGACAAGCAATATTGACATCTCAATAAACCCAAGAACCTTATAAACAAGAACTGATAACTAAAATGAAAGGTTTTTTATTTTATGTTACTAACAAGTTTTCCAAGACTCATTAAAACACAAAGAACTCAACAGTACACCCAGGGGGCTCAACAAAGGCTGAAACACCAACCAAAACTTCCAGACTAGACATAAGATTTTTCAAAAACCCTACTTGTACATAGTTCCACGACTGTGTATACTGAAACTCGCAGATGTCCACGGGTTGTACACAAGAAAAATGTGAATGTTCATGGGCTATAGAATATAAAAATGTGAATGGACTATAAATTTTTGAAAAATTAAAAAGCCACTCCAAAAGGGGGCTTCCAAAAAATTTACCAAAAGTTTATGAAAGGCCAAGACTTTGAAAAAAGAATATAGAAAACACAAAACAAATCAAAAAAAGAAATAAAAATGATAAACCCTAACCAATTGACCCAAACTAGGAGAATCCCTAGTGTGGTCGGCAATTCTAATTAAGAGATTTTCCCCTATGATTTTGGGTCAAGTCACAACAGAGCAAGACCGAATTGAAAAGACTAAAATCTACCCTCATAAGAAATCATGAAAACAAGAAATGACTACTTTTGCTAGGAGAGAGAGAAGGGAAGGAGAAAGGAGAAGACTATAACCTTAAACCCTTCGTTTTATGTTGATCCCTACTCCTTCTTCTTGAAGTGCTCCTGGTATTTGCTGGAACTGGCCTGCAATAAGAAACCAAGATAGTGTTGCAACAAGGTAGTTATAGATTCAAGTAGCATATATCACGTGTATAAATCAAAGCATATATGAGCAATAACAACATATAACATTGCAATGAACACAATATAGGAGGGAAAGAGAACTCTTATATTGACAAGATTATGTGAAAGTTAGTTACAACCTGATAGAACTTATGGAACTGCTTCGAAGCCAACTACCCGGTTTCCTCCAAAATTCCTTGAAGCATATACTCAGCGGCGAGGCTCTTTCTCACATAACCCAATAATGATAGGAACACACCTTATGGATATATAGGAGAGGATTGAACACTGGAAAAGGAGTTTCCAGGTCAGGGGATGCTACTTAGAGGAAGGAGGGGATAGGGAAGTTTTCCAAATCTCAACAACATAAACTTGCACCATTAGACTTCCCCTCATCTTTTCCCTTAAGGATTATTTTATACCATCCCAAAGAGGTTTGGGAGGTTGAAATCCATTTAGTATGGGATCAGGGACATTGGGAAATGAGCCCAACCGAAAAAACCACCCAAAATTGTGGAAATATTTTATTTTTCATAATTGTTTAGGGCATCCGCAGGTTGTAAGCTTGCAAGGTGCAAATTTCCATGTGTTGCATAAAGGAAACCTGTGAATATATGCAAAGGCCAATTTTTTAAGCAACTTTAATGAGTAAAGTTGGGATTTTGATTTTCAATCCAAGGAAAAGGTTGGGCATTGTCATAAATGCATAGGTGTGTCAATTTGTTTTATAACACTATCTCTATTATTGTACTTAGTTGCTATTTTTTAATATTTTGTTGAGATTTCTCTCTTTTTTTTTGTGTTATTTCTCTTGTGTAAAGATATATAAGTCTATGTTTCCTAATGAAAATGCAATTAGAGATTTATGTTTGCACCTTGTGTGTTGAACTCTTCTCCTTAGTGGGATTTACCACATGAGATGTAAGAGATAAATAAAGGATGAGAAATATATATTTCATTTTGGAATAAAGAGATTGACAAGGAAAGGGAACAATATGACATCCAAAGTTAATTTATTTGAAACATGTCTTAATTTGGGCACACTCTGTTTAAACATTGAGTACTCGTGGAATTGATTATCGTCATCCATTTTGCAAGAAATAGGCATCAACATTGATATACAACCCACACATGATGTCATGGAAGCATACTTGAGAAAAAATTCTCATACCATGGAGGATAATTATGTTGAGCCTCTATGTAACAATCCTAGAGATGCATTCATTACAAGGTATGATGTTGTAGAGGGACAAATGCGCATAATACAATCACCATCCAACTATGAAATATGGTTGGGTAAGGCAATGGGAATATTTTCCTGATGATCCAAATGTTATTGTTGACTCTTACAATGTAGAGGTTGAATGATAGAAGCCCATTAAAACATCAAAGGTGAATAAATGTTTGTACAAAAATTGTGGAAAAATAAATCAATAGTTCATTGATGTTAATATCATCATATGGGCATGGTCACCAAAGGCATAACAGACATGCAAGAGAGAAAATAAAATTAGGGATTTATAACAATTAAGGTGCAAGAATAACAAATGAATAATAATGTAAAGAGTTAGAGTGATGTTGATGAATGAAACTTTATTTGATATATTAAATTGTTTGTCAGTTTTAAATGATGTCTATCATGTAAAAACTCATAAATTAGTAGTGAGTGTTCTTGATGCATTACTTACTTCAATTAAAACTATTGAAGGCCAATTGCTCTCTTCTCTCTTGGCTTGGAACTTGGGTTTTGTGAATATTATATAGTGGTCTAGTTATATTATTTGTAGATACAGTGAGAAAGTTGGTAGGAAGGACTGAATCAGGCCATCCTTTTTTATTTATTTATTGAAACTGAAATTTGTTTATATAGTGATGGTATCCGTCCTTATTGTACACTTATTTAACCAGTTATGAAAGTTTATGATTATTCAATGAACTAGCAACATTTGTTTCTATTTTTTCTTAACTTTAATTTTGATATATTTAGAAGCATAAGTTATCGTGATATGTATGCAAATATGTAAATAAAATATTGTACATTAATATTGAAACTCAACATAAACACATCAAAATATAAATACAAAATATTAAAATCCAAATACACAGTTTGGTAATTCAATATTGACACTTTTGAATCAAAATTCACAATTTTGGCATTGCAATTCACAATTCTAGAATCAAAATTAATACTTTTAGATTCAAAAGTAACTCTTTTGGAACCAAATTTATAGTTTGAGAACACCAATATTTACACTTTCATAATCAAATTTTGCACTTTGGAAACAATGATAATCACACTTTTGAAAATGAGATTCACACTTTTTAAGTCTAGATTCAAGATTATAAGACCAAATTTTAAGAAATGATCATTAATTGATAACAAGTGAAATATTTAAAATGTTTTCAAATATCATGTTTTAATGGCATTGATTAATAATGTTTTTAAGTGGAGATATGTTAATACCATATATGCAACAACAATGTAGATGTGACTTAATATTAGTCGGAGGATGTTGTCGATCTTTGAAATGGAAGGAGTCACAAATTAGGAGTTTCATGATAGGTCATATTTATTTTAGGCATTTTCAATCAAGATTAATAAAAATTGCTTAAAAAATTATGATGTTGCCATATGGACATTTTATGTTGATAAGTACTTTGAAAAGTAAATAAAAAATCTAGTATTAACATAGTAAACATTGAATTCACATGCGACATGTCCTATCATTGTTTGCAAACAAAAATCAAAGCAAGGAGTATGACATAATTTAATAAAAAAAGGTTAAGCAATGTGTGGTCCCTATTGGAGATAAATATGATGAATCAAATGTATTTCTAATAGATACATCAAAGACTTCTCAAGTTGTGAGATATCGATCAAGTCACATCTTGATAAAAGTATATACATGATAAGAGAAGAAATATACTTCACTTATACAAGTTTGTTCCTGATCCAAATTGGATCACTATATTGTTTGTCATTTATCTCTATCCTTTCAGAGTGGAAAAATTGGAGGAATAAGATTACAAGGCCATTTTAATGGTAGGTCTTAGTTTGGAAACTTAGGATCTAGAACGTTCCAAGGCCATTTTGAGGAATCAAATGTCATTTTGGGGGGTTAAAACTTTCCCAGGATATTTCAAACCCCATGATACTATTCTACACATCGATACTTTCCAATGGTGCAAAAATCACGTAAATCACAACTCGTATGCAAAATTTATACCTCTCGCAAGTTGACCTACTTTGTTGACCAACATGGTATGAGAGGATGCCACGCCATCCCCCATTACTCACGCATATGGGACTAGCCACGTATGTTATTTCAATAAGATTATATAAGTTCCAAATCCCTATCACAAGTGAGGGTTGAAGAACTCAAAAACCTACCCCTAGATGGTTATCAAGCTATGTTAAACACTGAGCCACTAGGAGGAGAAGGGGGTTCCATTATTTTGCATTGTACCTCGTTCCATAACTAAGAAAAACATCTAAGAGTGGTATTATGTGAGCATAACAGAGGAGGGGATATTTTGTAGTAGCCATACAGGCCATAGGTCAAAGGAAACTCCACAAAGAGTGTCTCTTTCTTTGTACTTGCATCATTTCTATACCAGAGAAAAGAGAGCAGGGGAGCCTCACCTTATAGCTAGGTGTGTTCCCATATAGGGTTTCTCGGGTCATATCTTATGGTTATTTGTGGATGGTGTGATTTTATTTTATTGTTCTCTATTTTCCACATTTTATCTTTTCATGCATTGGCATAAAAGAAGTAACTAAATATTTTGGAGATCTAAAGGAAAAATAACCTTAATAGTAAATATTTTTAGTATGTAATTAGATCTGTTGCGACGAATTGTTCCAATGGAATATCCACGGAAAATTACATATCAGTTCCCTTTTTAAGAGACTTAAACATATCAAAGAGAAATGTGACTACATCTAAATATTCAATAGAACATCGACTTCATTGTAGTATATTAAGATCAATAAATTTAAAAAAAATTCACATGTACATTGCAATTTTTAAACAACTTAAGCAAAGTTATTGGTAAATGAATTTTTGTCATTTTTTATTTTTCTTATACATATGGGATAAAAAAATTCTTCATTTCTTTTGGATTGACTTGTTTGGACTATAAGGGAGTTGATTTTCAATTCCAATAAGTTTTTATTTAAATTTGTATTCTTAAATCAATTACTTGTAGTTGCAATCATCTCATATAAATAAGCAAGTAGATGAATGCATGAAAAAACGAAGTCATTACAACAATATAATTGTTAAAAGATCAGCGTGTCACATGAGGGAATTGAACTTGAATGAGAAGCATAACAATCATTCTTCTCAACCACCCAAATTAAACCTAGTATATCTATTCATTATTTAATTACAATATTTACTACAATAATTTAGCATTCCTATAAACACTATTCATATTTACCTTTTATTAATGATCTCCAAAATGATTTTAATGATTTTAAAACAATGACCATGATATTTGGAACAATATTTCTTGTTTCTTTGAAAATCCCTTATATCTTATATATAATAATTTGGAATACATTGTAGTAATAAAAGTCAAAGTTGGCTTATATCTTATATATAATAATTTGGAATACATTGTAGTAATAAAAGTCAAAGTTGGCAAGTGAGTACCAATGCTAAGTGACATGCTAATGTGATTTTGGTGAAATAGATATCTCTTAATGTTAAATTTGAACAAAAAGGGATATCATTCATTTTTTCTCTTTGTCGCAAAAGAGACACATCCATTATCGTTTATCCAAACTCCATTAAAAAGTCTATAAAGTGTTTGGAGCTAGAGAATCATAAGATACTATGATGAACATGAGTAATACGAGAGTGTTATTGTCTTTATTTTTTATCAATATATTATTTTTCATTAAAAATATGTTATTAAAAGTTAACTTCTTTAAGAAATATAGAAGTCCAGGACTAGATGGTTGGATTTTGAAATTTTATATTGTTTTTTTTGACTTTTTAGATGAGTACCTACTCATAGTTTTTGAAGAACTTAGAATTCCAAGGAGAGTATCTATATTTTTCAATTCCACTTGTATTCTCTCATCTCAAAATTTGATTGTCATAAGACTTTTTATGGATTTATGCCTATCTTGCTATGCAACTACATTTATAAAATTATTTCCAATAGTTAGGTTGAAGACTGTCCTCTTAAAAGTAATCTCACTTGAGTAGTTCAGGTTCCTATAAGGGTGCTAGATACACGAGGCTATAGGATCAACACAAGAGGGAATACATACTACCAAAACCTCACATATGCCACCAACAATTATCAACTCATATTTTTCTAAAGCATATGCAAGGGTCTCATGGTTGTACCTTCACTTACTCTTAATTCATATAGGGTTCTCACTTATTTTGGTCAACTAGATTATGGGATGTGTGACTAGTACCTCCTTTCTAGTCTTGATTAATGGATCAACATTGAAATTCTTTAAGTCTTTTAGGGGGCTTATATGAGGCTACCCACTCTCACCCTACCTCTTTCTTTTGGAAGTAGAGGGATTAAGTGGATCCATTAATGAATCTAGGAGAATGAGGAGAATCAAAGGTGTGAGAATAGGCATACATGAGGCACTCACAGACTTATTGTTCATACATGATGTTTTACTGTTATATTTTTGGATCTGAAAGGGAGGGTCGATGTTTCAAGCACATTTTGCAGCTTTACAATAAGACTACAAGCATGGAAATAAATGAGAATAAGTATATAGTTATATAGTTGGTTTGAAAGGTATTCAAGATTTGGATATTGAAGGATGTTTTCCTTTTCAACACTTACACATGTTAGAAGGGAATAAATATCTGAACTTTATTCTTAGGCCTAATTTCTATGGAAAGACAAGTTGATTATGGCTATTGTCTAAAATTGAATAATCCATCTCTTTTTGGTGAAATAGGTTGCTCTCTAGGGGTGGTAGATTAGTTCTAATAAATTCAGTGCTATAAGTTATTCTAGTATAGTACACACCCTAATTCATATACCCAAAGGTGTTCTTGAAAATTAGAAAAAAAAAAACATTTTTTTGTGGCAAGGGAGAAATGATTACAAAGGGAATCATTTGGTTAAGTTGTAGATGATTGTTGCTCCAAAATCCGTGGGGGTCGGGGGATGAAGAACATACATTTATTTTGTAAATATATGGTAGCAAAATCATTATGGAATGTCATCACAAAGTAGAGCCTATGGGAAATGATTCTCATACGAGTGGGTGCAAGCTAATGATGGCCTTTCCTGACACGTTAATGGCAATGCAAACATGGAAAAATAACAATATGTTAACTTGAAGGGATTATTCAAGGTAATTTTTCAATGAATTTGAGTATGTTGTAAAAACATGAAATGTAGGAAATCGAATTAGCTTTCTGAATACATAATTTTCATTTATAGAAATTGTCAAAACTATGTCAAATTAGAGTTTTTCTAACAGTGGTATGTTGTTTTTCAAGAAAAATATAAGTTATATATATTTGTTAGTGCAGGTGTTGAGTACCTTAACGATGAAATTTCCTTAAAAAAAAAAAATTGTAGAGAACCGATTTTTCTGGTGCAGGGTAATTTTTTGAAATTTATAATATTAATTTTATATATTTTTTTAAATTATGAAAGTCAATATATCGTTGAAATTACAATGGCTTTCATTGGTGCAAGCTATGAGGATCTTAACATTAGCAAACAATTTTTATTTTTTTAGATTGTGGATCTCGTTCTCTTCTAGTGTCGCATATAACTTACTTTAAAAATGGTTAAGACGATTAAAATATATAGTAGAAATAAAAATGATATATATTTTAGGATTCTAATATATGTCAAGACAAAAATAGATTAAAAATAACAAACATATTAATTTTATAAAAAATGTATATTTGGAATCTACATAGCCGACTCTATCTATGTCTATAGTCTCATCAACAATGGATTTGTGCAGCCTATAGAAAAATAATGTAAAAAACATAGATATAGAGAGGTATTCATAAAAATGGAGGTTTTAATGTATTTGCAAATGAAACCACTAAGTTTGTCATCTCGAACCTAAATCAAAGGAAACCAACTCAATAAACATGTATGTTAGAGTTGTCATTCCCGCTTGAAAAAAAATTGAAATGTAAGGAACACATGTACGTTCTAGAATGTGCACATGCTCTTGAATGTGTGCGGGATCCTAAAGCATTTTCTTGTTATTAGGAATGTGTGCACATTATTACCAACCCAAAAAGAATGTGAAGTGACCTCTTGTGACACCCTATGAATTATAAAACCATGGGATGAAATACCATGCACCATAACATCACCAAAAGTGAAAACCATGTGTTGAAAAACCCCAAAAAATGGACACAAAAAAACTTCCTAATTTTTTTTTGAGGGATTCACCCCGAACCACCC
>SNQJ01S0007265.1:324805-335710 GCA_010110895.2 Picea sitchensis | reverse complement strand
AACCAATATTGCAAAGAATATAACACATACCCAACACTTCCCCTGAATCTCAGACAAGGGGGGCATGGCTACCACCCTTATGACACAACGAACAACCTGTGCATATCATTTCCAAGACCTTGGGACACATACCAACATTTCAAAACCACCTAGTGGCATTGACATCCCCAACCATATCCCAAGGACATAAACAACATCTTGAACTCATGCATCCATGACCATAAACAACACCTTGAACTCATGCATCCAAGACCACAAACAACACCTTGAACTCACATGAAATCTTAAACCATGAATAACAACTTGAACCCACACACATGACCTTCCAAGTTCATCATTTACCTCTTAATGGGAATATTAGCACTGTTAGGGTTTTTGGAGATGTAGGTATCAGTATGAAGACTTGAAACAAGTTCAAGTGATGAAACATTTTTCATTAGGCCTAAAAAGTATCTTACAGGGATCAAGAGCCATCAATGAGTCCTCAAACAACCACAAATTATCTCTCTCTAGGATATTTGTCCTTCAAGTTGCAATATGGACACCATTAGAAGGTTTCAAGTGCTAAGTATGGGTTGTGGGGTGTTATAAATGGTTAATGAAGGAAAACAAAGCATTAGGTGTTAGGGACCTAACCTTCCTAATCCCTTATGTATATAGAATAATATACTTTCCATGTAATAAAGGTTGACATTAGTTAAAAAGGCCTATTTAATAAATATGAACAAGTCAATGTAAGAAGACATAATAGAATCTTTCACATCTAGAAATATCTTCCTCTATATTGTTCTTTAGAAGATGGAATTAGTATAAATAAGAGTAGGAGGAATAAGGAATCTTTGTCTTGAGAATTATTGTAATAGAGCTCTACCTTGCTGGAGATTTCCCCTTGAAGAGTCTAGTGAACATTGTTTGCTTTGAATAAAGGTATTATTTTTTTTATTCCTCTCTCAATATTTTGTTTTCCCATTGATATGTGTTGAATATTTTTTTTTTTTTCATATTATATTACATATGGTACCTTACAAGTGGTATCAGAGCACTTTCCTTGGCAAGAATTGTGGGTAAAATTTTTCCATGGTAGAGACGTGTACTGTCTGTATCTTTAAAGAACAGAGATCTATTATTCAATGGGTAAAATTGTGATAGGGAATACTAAACACAAGTGATACAGATGATTTCACGTGGTTTCCTGGAAACCAAAGTATAGCCCTTGTTGGAAACCTTTCTAACCCCTTTTGGTACCCCTCGAGTAGTATCACATCAGAAGAAATCTATACATGGCCATCACTCCCACATACCGGAAGGTATATCGGGAGTCCCCTAGGTCTCCTAAAACAATCCCTAGATCAACCGATCGGTTGCCTCACTACTATAGTACCACTAAGAACAACACTCAGAAATATTCTCTCTAGTACCTGGGTAATCAGGTAGTACGACTAAGGATATGGTTGAGCCTCCTTAGTTGGTTCCCTAAGATATTGGGTCGAGTACCATTGTTCGACCCCACATGTATATCAAATACTTATAACACAGAGAAAACCATTTTCCATAGGCACCCTGCAAAACTTAACTTTGGGGGAACTTTCCTGACAAGGAATAGAAAGGATATTTTGGTCGCGCCACCTTGCCTCCTGCATTCTGGTTGCAAAATTACTACACATTTTTTGATGTTAAGATTTTGGGATTTTTGACACTACAATATTATTCAGATTAGCGTATAACTCAGCAAGAGTTTAAAAAAAAAAATGGGTACTACATGCACCCTTATTTGAGACCTATCCCATTGGATTCCCCTTTTTTTCCTAATCATTGTGATACCTATCATTTTCGGCCTTTTTTTCCTTGTGGACCCATACCATTCTCGACACCCTTATTTCCCACTTTTCCCATTAGTTTCCTCTTGTTTCCCTTATCATAGTGGTATATATCAAGTATCTTCCTTTTTGTCTGTAGACCCAACCCTCATCTCCTAATGGCCCCCACTCACCAAGACGAAACCAACTAGAAACTGAATAATAAAATTATTTCCATTCATATCAAAATGGACCCCATGCTGGACCAACTCACTAGCCAAATAGAAGAACTTAAATCTGCTTTCCAACAATTCTTCTCCCAGGGTCCTTCTTCCTCTATCCCAAACCCCCAAGTCAAAGGTGTTGACTCTTCCAATCCTCCGCACTTTCAGTCTAATCATGACCCTTGTTTTCCTAGGGTTGAGGTGAAAAATTTTGATGGCTCAGATCCAACCACCTGGGTCACTTAGATGGAACACTATTTTACCTTGCATGACATTATTGATGCATCGACTAAGCTTCATTACAAAATTCTCTATATGGATCCAGAACAATGGAAAAGGTGGAAATGGCATAGAAATGCACGCCAAGGGTATGTTTCTTGTACACAATTTTTTGTTGAGTTGTATGAACACTCTGAAATAGACACCCACCATTTAGGTCGTTTGAACAAGTTGAAATAGTGGAAGATTTTCTTGCTTCCTTTGAGCAATTTTCTTTTCGAACGAAGGGTATGAATGATGCCTTCTTCCGATAATGCTTTATCAGTGGCCTCAAGGATTAAATCTAAGCCTAGGTCCTCATGGATAGACCCCATACTTGGTTGGAAGCAACTAAATGCGCCAAGGAGGAATAACAAGTCATCTTTTCCCAGAACAAAAAACCTTCTTTTGTTCTCCATCCTCTCCCTCCCAATCCTCCCCCTCTGGACACTCCTCTAAAGGTCCAAAACCTAACATGGGTGGAAATGGTTGAACACCAACTCAAGGGTCTTTTCTATAATTGTGATGAGAAATACTTTCCTAGGAACAAGTGTAAAGAACATTAACTTTTTATGTCCATTTTGGAGGATGTTTCAAATGAATATGTTGAGGTTTCATCTGTGGAAATGCTACCCGAAGAAGATGATATTACACCACCCTATGATCCTCTTAAATTTAACCCATTGATCTCGATGCATTCTCTCACTAGATTTTGTACTCCCCAAACCCTCAAATTCATTGGTTACATTAAGCACAAGAAATGCATCATCTTAGTTGACACTGGCAGCACTCATAATTTCATTCATCGTCGTCTTTCCCAAGAAATAATTTGTTATATTCATGTTGTCAAAAAAATTTAAACCTTGATTGCCAATGCTGGTTCCATGAAATGTGTGGGGATTTGTAAAAATCGGTTCCTATAAATTGGTTAGTATAACTTAAAATATTACATGTTTGATATCAACATCGATGTTTGTGACATTGTGCTTGGTGTTGAATGGTTACACACTCTTAGGCCTATCACCGTGTATTTTAATGATTTAACCATGCAATTCCAACAGGAAGGCCAACAATATAAATTCTAAGGCATTACAGCAAGCTCGTTGGAGATCATCAGTTCCCACCGCATGGAAAAGTTACTCAAAAAAAGTTATTTTGGCATCATTTCCCAACTCCATTCCATTCAAGAAGTTGAGACTCCCTTGATGCACCCCAACCTTCAATATATCCTTTCCCAACATCACATTGTTTCCCACACTTCCCAGGGCCTTCCCCCCTCCCACGGTGACCATGATCATTCCATTCCTTTAATCATGGGTAGTCTTCCTCCAAATGTGCCCCCTTATCATCAATCTTTTGCTAAAAAAAAATGAAATTGAGACAATTATCCAAGAATTGCTAGAAGTGAGTGTTATCTATCTTAGTACTAGCCCCTATTCTTCCCCTATCATCATGGTCCTCAATAAGGAAGGAAATTGGTGCATGTGTCCTTATTTTCAATCCCTCAACAAACTTACCATCAAGGAAAAAATCCTCATTCCTATCATATATGATCTTCTCGATGAACCCAGTGGAGCTCAATACTTTACCTAACTTGACCTTTTTTCTGGCTACCACCAGGTATGTATGAAAAAACACAACATTCCCAAAACTGCATTCCACACTCATGAGGGCCACTATGAGTTCTTGGTCACGCCCTTTAGTCTTTGTAATTCCCCCTCCGCTTTCAAAGTCTCATGAATAATGTATTTTATCATTTCCTCTGTCACTTTGTGTTATTCGTCTTTGATGATATTCTCATCTATAGTAAAATGTGGAAATCCCATCTAACCCATGTGGATCAAGTTATCCATCTCCTTTCCAAGAACAAACTTTTATTCAAATAGTCTAAATGTTCTTTTGTCATCTTTAAAGTTGAGTACCTTGGTCATATTGTTGGCAAGGATGGTGTAAGAGTGGATCCTAAGAAAATTGAAGCTATGCAGAATTGGACTCGCCCTAAAACTCTTAAAAGTTAGTGTGATCTCCTAGGTTTAAAACAATATTATCACAAATTTGTTCAGAATTATGTGAAAATCACGACTCCTCTAACATAACTCCTTAAAAGGAATGCTTTCAATTGGACTCCAACCATTGACCAATCCTTCCAAACCTTAAAATAAATTGTGTGCAATACTCCTGTACTAGTCGTACCTGACTTCACCAAGACCTTTTTTTTGGAATGTGATGCATCAAGGAGAGGAATCAGGGAAGTCCTTATGCAATATGGATGACCTTTGTCTTTCACCAACAAACAGTGGTCGGAGAAATATTTGGGCCAATCGATCTATGAAAAGGAAATGTTTGTTATTTTTCATGCAGTGGATTTCTAGTGCCCTTATCTATTGGATCGATGCTTCCAAATTAAAATGGATCATTAAAGCCTCAAGTACTTCTTGGAGAAAATAATTTCCTCCTTGGAGCAACAAAAATGGGTGAAAAAGTTGTTTGGATATGATTATGAGATCATTTACAAGAAGGGTCGAGAAAATGTGGTGGTTGATGCTCTCTCTAGGAAATATAAAGAAGAAGGGTCCCTCTTTTCCCTCTCATTCATTGTCATAGATTGGCTTCAAGTTGTCCACCGGGAATAGTTCCAAGACTCCAAAATTTCTAGCCTAATCCAAAAACTGCAACAAGATCCCCAAGCTGCTCCAGGGTACTCTTGGAACAATGAAGAGTTTCTCTATAAAGGTCACCTATATTTAAGAAAACAATCGACCCTTAAATCCATGATGCTCTCTAAGTTTCATGCTTCACCTACCGTCATCCATTCAGGTTTTACCAAAACTTATGAATGGGTCAAGCATTCTTTCTTCCGGGACAATATGAAACATGAAATCCACACCTTTGTGGTTGAATGTGATACATGCCAGCACAATAAGGGAGAAATTATCAAACCTCCTAGCACACTCCAACCACTTCCACTTCCACCTACTATTTGGACGAATATTTCTATGGATTTCATTGTTGGCTTACCCAAATCAGGGAATAAGTCCATCATCGTGGTGGTAGTTGATCATCTTCCCAAATATGCTCATTTGTGTGCTCTTCAATAGCAGTTCAAAACATCCACAATGGCTCAAATTTCTATGGATAATATCTTCAAACTCCATGGAATGTCTCATTATATTTGTTGGACACACACAATATATAAACGTGAGTGCGCATATTTTATTGAAGATATGTTACATATTTATATACATTTAGATGACCTTTGGAGTCTTGTCTAAGGTCTCTCGGACTCCCGACGCCAGTTACATTATCTTGACTTTTCAAATTACGTGAAGTTCGTAACACCAAGGATTACGTTTCCAACATTCCCCCCCTTTAATATGAAGTGGTGTATATGATTCCAAGGTGAGAGATGATATTTGAAAGTGGGTAGCTGAGATTTGGAAGTGTGCAATTGCTAATGGATGAAAGGTCTCTATGAAACTGGTGGTTTTGGGATGACCACAAACCAAATGATGGTGGTGGTTTGAGGAAGATCACAAACCAATCTAGTGGTTTAAGGATGACCACAAACTCTGGAACCCTTCTATAGCCTCAATGGTTCCCAAAACATTTCCTAAGTTAACTAGAAGCTAGCATCTAATGTCTTCTACTAATTGGAATTTCTCTCAAATGTTGGTTTAAATATTACCATATATTGTTCTATGGTAGAAGTTGAATGTCTTCTACCAAGTGGATGTTTAAGGAAAACCACAAATTGTTGTCTAGCATAAGTTGTAAGTCTTCTACTAAGTGATAATTTAAGGAAAACCACAAACCAATCACACTCTATTGTTGTTTCTCGACTGATAAGGCTTTGAAACTTGAAGCCTCACTGTCAATCACTGATGGTGTTCCCCCTATCAGGGACAAGTTGAGAAGACCAAAATCTGTCCACTGCACAATGCAAGATGTGTCAATACATGAGAGTGAATTTGTCGATATGAATGACATATCTTCTTGACTATTGATTACCATCGCCAAGAAGGAATCCACCCATAGTGATTGTTTACTCTTGTAGTTCTCTTGCATTTAAAACACCTCTCTAAAGGATGATTGTGTTGTCAACAATGTTCGTGAGGAAAAGGATCGAAACATTGATCTTGGACAACTTGCTGACAATGTTGGCATATCTGAATCTGCTCTTGAACTCGAGTAGGTCAATCTAAATCCAGCACTCTGGATTGGTTTGGTGTAACATGGATTATGAAAGGTGACATCCTTTTCATATCCAATACATGTTCTATGCGTGTGTTCTGCCTCATTTCTTCCCAAGTTCTGATGATCTTCTTGGAAACAGAAAGATGGACATCATTTGTACTTGAATCTAGAGTTGTCACACTGAATTGTTGTTGCACTGGGTGTTGATCTAAATCGGCATAATCATCTTCTTCATCTTTGAAAAGAGGGTTTTGAACAAGGACTGGTTCATAATGTTGTCCCAAATTATGTGGCTTAAGTGCATCATGAAGAAGTCGATTATGAGTTTGCATCAATGCTTCTTTGGCCTGCGAAAATTTCAAACTCATCACAATAGAATGCAAAGTTTCTTTGTCCATGGTGACTATGTGTCTATAGAGGAGAGGATTAGAGTGTTCAATAACTCTATCAGTTCCTCAACTCTAGCCATATTTAAGACAAATATAGACGTTAGGGCTTCTTGCAACTCCACCCACACTTTACAATCATATACAAACTCAAAAAAAGGCAAACCCAACTCAACTGTGCAAACTTAGCAAATGAAGGGTGTCCCCACTGAAAATGCACCCACTTACATAAAAACAAAGAAATCCAACTCAATTGTGCAAACTTAGCAAATGAAGGGTGTCCGCTTCCACCGAAAATGCACCCACTTACATAAAAATAAAGTAAATATACAATGCAGTTGTTTTTGTGTGTGATGTCCGATCATGGAATTGTAGGATGACGAGAGAGCATGGATGTAGTTCTGGAACCTGTGCATATAGAGTTCCGATAGAGTGACAGAAAAGACACCCCACTGGTAGACTTCAACGTCTCGTATAAGGTGGCTGCTTGAAGCAAGAACTGTGGTATTGTCTCTCAACCGAACTTGTGAGCACAGACTTGATCTTCGTGCCCACTTTTGTTTTACCAGCTGCTGGTATTATATTTTAATCCTGTTATGAATGGCATATATTTCACAATATGGTTGCAAGGGATCGACTTATTAATACCTACAAATGGAATACCTGGAAATGGATGTCAAAACCCATGGAATACCTGGAAATGGATGTCAAAACCCTTAAGTCCTCCACAACTGCTTCAAACTTTTCACGGATAACTTCATTCTGGTCGTCAAATGCTATGATAAAACCCACTAAAATTAACTAGAAAACAATGGAATGCAACTTTGATGACGTAATTATGAATCCATTCACCAATCTCCGCCTTTCACTTCACATTTCTAATGTTTGCGTGCAGCTCAAACTGTATAAGTTCACAATTCATCTTTCAGGAACATTTTGTCAATCATAGGTATACAAGATTGCAAACATGCTTGAATGTAAACCTTCTTGTGATCCTCTATTTTTTGGTTTTCTCCAGCGGTGGCGGCGGCATCAGCCAGCAAGCAGGCTAAGCATTAATTCTGAATTGAAAGAGAGATTGATCCAATCTAATAGCTACGATGGATCAATCCAAGGGTACCACCACAATAACTGCAGAGGTGGAGGCACATATAAACGCCGTGTTGGTGTCAGAATCGGCTTCGTTCGAGTCCCTGATAACACAGCTCATGGGCGTCGACAATGAGCAGAGAGGCTAAGCGGAGGCGTTGTTCAACATCTGCAAGGAGAAGCACTCGGATGCGCTGGCCCTGAAGTTCGTTCACGTCGTGTAGTGGCAGGTGGAAATCCGGGCCATGGCAGCGATTCTCCAGAGGATGACAATCAGGTGTCACTCAACTTGATAGCACTGCGAGTGGTTGGTCTGGTTCTGAAAACGGTGATGAGGATAGAAAAAGAAGGGAACGACAACGTTGGTTGGTTATGAAACAATCACGAATTAGGGTTTCTCATCTCTAGAGTCCATTATTCGTCCCATAGTTTGCAGATGGATGTTACGATTCGATTTTGGAGTAAACCCTAATGGCAGACTAACGCAGAATAACTCTAACCGCCAGAAATCGTAGAAGTTATCTTAGGGTGTTCTTTCTTTCTGCGCCTTCGAATTCGGGCTTAGTACCAGTTTTTGAAAAAATGGCGTTACTACTGATGAGTAGAGAGACAAATCTCAGATCTGAGCGGAAAGAAGAGACAGACTCGCATACTGGTAGAGGGGCGGCAAGCAAGCAAATAGATAAGGAACGTTTCTGCAGATTATTACTGCCATATGGATAACGATGATCAATATGCAGCTTGATGCAGAGTATTTAAAGTCTTTAAGAATGTGGCTGTTGGTATATATACTGTCTGATTGTTTTAGTATATAAACCTACGGTTATATATACTACCTGCCGCAGTCTTAAAGACTCTGCAGCAGGCTGCATATTGATCTCCATGAATAACTCTCTCATAGTTAAATTCAAGCCACAAACACACAAAATAGATAAACTTGATTGCTACTATTTTACTTTGGAGTCTGGTCCAAGGTTTCTTGGATTACATTATCTTGACTTTTCACATTACATTTAGATGACCGTCATAGTCTAGTCCAAGGTTTCTTGGACTCAGCACACTTATATTATCTTGACTTTTCACATTACTTGAAGTTAGTAACCCTAAGGATTTTCCAACAATATTGTTTCTAACCGTGATCCAAATTTTACTAGCAATTTTTGGAAAGAATTATTCAAGTTCATCTTAGCATAACCTCTCATCCCCAGGCCAAATGGAAGTGGGTTCAATGGTTACCCTTAGTTGAATGGTGGTACAACACCTCTTACCATAATGCCACTCGCATGACTCCATTTGAAGCAATCTACGGATAAAAACCACCATTGGTTCTTCCATACATGTCAGGAGTCTCCAAGATTCAGAAGGTTGATTGTAATCTTACAGTTTGCATGATCATTCTCCGTACTCTCAAAGAAAATTTGGTCATGGCTCAGAACTGCACGAAGCAACAAGCATACTAGAGTTGTTCTGAGTGCCAATTTGTTGTAGGGGACCAAGTGTTTCTTCGTCTACAACCATACAAGCAGACTTCACTAAAAGTGCAGCAATGTCAGAAATTGGCCCCCAAATTTTATGGACCTTATATTATTCTCAAACACGTGAGGCCAGTGGCATATACATTAGCCTTGCCCAGGCACTCCAAGCTACATCTTTTTTCTCATGTCTCATGCCTAAAGAAAGTGATTGGCACCAAGTGTCACACCGAGACCAGTCTACCATATTTGGATGAAGAAGGTTCCATTTGGTT
Source organism: Picea sitchensis (assembly GCA_010110895.2). Classification (NCBI taxonomy): domain Eukaryota; kingdom Viridiplantae; phylum Streptophyta; class Pinopsida; order Pinales; family Pinaceae; genus Picea; species Picea sitchensis. The sequence goes on along the minus strand of SNQJ01S0007265.1, from coordinate 326,016 downwards.
GTAGCCACAAGCTGTATTGGACCAACACGAGTGTCGTCTCTGTCAACACACCATTAAGGAAGTTTTAGTTCAATGGAAAGATACTCCACCGAAAGATGCCACCTGGGAGCCATCTACCATTCTACAACAATTTCCTCATCTTAAGCCTTGAGAATAAGGCTCTTTTTCAAGGGGGAGGGCATGTTAGGGACCTAAGCTCCGTAACCCCTCACGTAGATAGAATAATACACTTTCCATGTAATAAAGGCCGACATTAGTTAATCAATCATATTTAATAAATATGAACAAGTCAATGTAAGAAGACCTAATAGAAGTTTCCACTTCTAGAAAGACCTTCCACTAGATTGTTCTTTAGAAGATAAAATTAACATAAATAAGAGTAGGAGGCATGAGGAAGTTTTTTCTTGAGAATTATTGTAATAGAGATCTACTCCGTTGGAGTTTTCCCCCTCAAAAAGGAAAGTGAACATTGCTTTCTTTAAATAAAGGTATTATTTGTGGCATTGTTCTCTCAATATTTTGTTGTTTCATTGATATATGCTAAATATTCTTATTTATGCATATTATATTACATATGGTATCTTACATTAGGACCTAAAGTAAGCTTCGAGGCATCCAAATCCAAGAAAAAATCCTTTGAACACCACACGTAATGTATTGAGAGTATCATCTCCCTCCTAGTTGGGATATGGGCACCATTAGAAGGATTTTATCTCTAGGTATGAGTCTCATTTCCTAGAGCATGGTTGGGGGAGGAAACTCAGACCTAAAGCCTCTCTCTCCATCTCTCTCTCTCTACATGCTCCCTCTCTCTTTCTACCCCCTCCCTCTTTCTCTCCACCTATCTATTTCCTTTGCTATCTCTCTCCCTCTCTCCCCTTATATCCCTTCAACCTCTCTCTCCCTCTCTCTCTCCTACATATACCCCTCTCTCTCATCACTTCGTATACCCCTCCCTCCCTCTCTCTCTATCCCTCTTTCACTCTCTCCCTTTATCTTCCCCTCTCTCTCTGACCTCTCTCTCTCACACACACACACACTCACTTGCTTGTTGTCTCCCCCTCTCTCCCACTTTCTCTACCCCTCCCTCCCTCTCTCCCTCTTTACCCATATCTCTCCCCCACTCTTTACCTGTCTCTCTCCCTGCATATCTATATCTCTCTAACCCACTTTCTCTCCCCCCCTCTCCCTCTACCCCTCTCTCTCCAACC
>SNQJ01S0007265.1:297811-308559 GCA_010110895.2 Picea sitchensis | reverse complement strand
GGGCTCCTTGGAGGGTAAATCCACAATTACTGCGTGGAAGCTTGCACCAAGGCGTAAGTCCGTTAAGCAGGTCTCCATTGTAACTGTTCCACCATATCCCCGCCCCTTCTTGACTTGATCACGTGACGTTGGATTTCATCACCAACTAGTACGGTCATCGAGAGAAGGTCTTGTTTGCTTGGTTGTGATTCCTAGATTCTATTAGCGTATGTTGCTTATTTTCGGTAGTTGGCCATAGATTTTTTCCGCCGACTCTTTTTTGCCAACATTGACCCTCCACGCCGTTCGCGGAGGCTACAGGGACTTCCTCCAAAAAATATGGAAGAGAATACCCCTTTACCCCCTCATTCTATGGAGGAATCTCCTCAAAAGAGCGAGGTCCATGACATTATAACCTCCCAAGAAGAAGTTCCCACCTCTTTAGAGAATTTTCGGATTGTTTCGGAGTCTCCGGAGGCTTTCCGCATTCCGGAGGGATATGAGAGACGTGTTCTCCAACTGAATTCAGCTGGTGAATTCGTCGTCGTCAATCCCTCTGACATTCCGACTGGGCCTCATTCAAACCCTTTAGTCGATGACCCCTTTTGGACCGCAGACATTGTTCGAAGTCCACCGCGCATGGTGCAGGATCTTTATGGAACAGGGATAGGTGCCGACATGCCTATCACCTACACTGTACCTTTAAACCATTTTACCGGTACTACCGTTTTTTCAGCCACACCATCCATTGGTCTGAACACATCCTCTGTTGGCCCAAGGTCCACTTTTTCTCTCCAGATGGCTCACTCTACAATGGTCCCTCACGTGCCAACTATTCCCGCCGGTAATGCGGTAGTTAGCCAAGCTGCAATTGGCACACCAATAACACCTAGACCTTCATCATCACTCCCTTTTGGGTATAGAGCATTGAATTCTTTCGCTGTCACTACTACCCAAGTTATGCCTGGAAGTTCTATACCTATACAACAACTTGGAGGGACCGGTCTTGGTGGCTTCAATCCATTAAACAGCACCGGTCAGTCGTCTACATCTAGTTCCCAAATTCCAGGAACTCTACCTCAAGTTGGGGTCATCCTCCCATTGGAGGACAACTTCCATTTGGAGGGAAACCTCATGCTGGGGGGCAGCCTCAATCCGGAGCCTACCATCAACCATATGGACAAAATATGTCTACCACACCCAATCTGTGGAATATCCCTTTTCCAGGAAACCGACAGTTCTCAGGGGGACACAATCCTCAAGCTCCACAACAATCTCTTCCCCCTCAAGGGACCCATCTATACCCTCCTTATGGACAAACGCCAAATCCGGCTTATAATCCTCAAAACCCATCCGGTCATCCTCCGCTCGCACATGTTTCTCAAAACACCTCAAATCCTATGTACCCTCGTCAACACCAACCTTATACAAGAGGGCCCACTGGTTACAATTATCCGTCTAACCTAGTGTATGGTCCTACTGGTGTTCCTATGCCACACCAATATTACCTGCAGGTTAACTGACAACTACCTTTCCTAGCAACTCTGGACCTTCCAGACTTGTCTCGATTAACGAATGATCCTATTTTCCATTCTCCGGTTTGGCTAGCTATTCCAGCTAAACTTCCTTCTGATATTCCAAAATTCGACGGAAAGTCCGGAGAAGACCCAAACAACCATGTGATGACTTTGCATCTGTGGTGTTCATCCAACTCCCTCATGGATGATTCTATACGTTTGCGTCTTTTCCAACGAACGCTTACAGGTTCTGCAGCAAAATGGTATATTGAACTACCCCGTGCTTCTTTTCATGATTTTAACTCTCTCGCCATGTCCTTCCTCACACACTTCCAACTACCCATTCGATACGAGATGAGTACCGAACTATTTACCTCCCTTCGTCAGACAACCTCCGTACATATCTCTGATCATATTCATGAATGGAGACAACGAAGAAGGCTAATCAAAGCGGTCATTCCTAACCAATTATTAGCAGAATGGTTCACTAAATCATTTTTACCCCAGATCGCTCGCGATGTTTCTATGGGTGGTGTAGTCACCGAGGAAGAAGCTATTGCTCGAGCTCAGTACTTATATTTGGTTTATTCGCAATCTGGTACTCTGTACGAGTTGATACCAAATGCTACCCGTGCCACTAATGATCCATCCAAACCATCGTCTACCTCGCACGCGGATGGAGTTATTGGCTCCGTCAAAACCCAATCTCCTTCCCAGTCGACTGGAACAACCCAGTGGTCTGCTTTGACGCCTGCTCCTAGTTCGACTACACCCTCTTCTACCCCCCCTCAAACTCAGGTCTCTGAGGTGAATATGGTCCAATCGACCCCTTCACAACAACCTGGGGGCAAGAAGAAAGAAAGAAATAAACCAAATAAAAACAACAACAATGAACAACCAAAAAATCAACCTCAAACCCCTGCTACCGGAAAACAACCACAACGGAAACCGAAATTCCCATGTCTCATTTGTGGTGATGATCACTACACTCGAGACTGTCCACATTGTGATGAAGTGGCCAAGATCTTTAAGGGAAATTCACAACCCGCTGTGCTTACGCAACCTTTTCCACAGCAGCAATATTTGGTTGCTCAAACCCCCACTCCAGGGGGCAGTTCCAACCAATCCCATGATGAGGCCTCGACAAGTTCCCACATTTACATGTTTAACGGGATTAACCTGACCACTCGCACTACAACATATGACACACCGATTAAACCTGATAAGTCGAAGACTACTAACAGTTCCTTACCGGACCCATTACCATCTTCCGTTAGTCCTCCGTCTGCTAGCCCTCCGTCTGGACCGCTCCAGATCAAGAAACATTCGTTTGACTCCATCTTACACCCTCCTAAGAGAACTATCCAGAAATCTACCTTTAATCCTAGTTCACAGACTGCCCAAAACTACAACATTGTTGAAGATTTGGCTCAAGCACCGTGTGCTATGTCTGCTTTGGAAGTTCTACAACACTGTCCCAGCCAACATAGAATGCTCTTAGTTTCCATCGGCACTTTTGATCCTGAGTCGTCTAATAGCCTCACATTTAATCTGGATGATCATCAACCTCGACTCTCCCTCCAACTAGCTTTTCAAATCGATGTTGTTGTTCACAATCAACAAATCCACCGAACTATCTTGGATGAGGGAGCCTCTACTTGTGTCATGTCTTTAGATTGTTGGAAAGGCTTAAAATCACCTGCCCTTAACAAATCCCCTACGATGTTACGCGCTTTCGATGGGAGAGGTTTTCATCCGCATGGACTTTTACAATCCTTAGTCGTTCAGTTGGGCGGAAAAATCGTTACTGTTGATGTCGAGGTGGTCGACGTCCCCCTCGATTATAACCTACTACTTGGAAGAAGTTGGTTCTATGCTATGACTGTCGTCGCCTCGATGGTGTTTCGATGTGTACAATTCCCCCATCAAGGCAAAATTGTCACTATCGATCAACTAGATTTCTGTACACCCGACGCTCATGCCCCTGTCACCAACAACATTCCCTTTTTGGGAGACCACCCAGTTACGTATGAAAGCATTGGTGTTGGCTTGTTAAAATATTCTAGCCTTATGGGTACCTTCCCTACACCACTTCCACCCACCACACATCATATTGCCACCGTCAATATGATTTCGAATATGCCTTATCAATCTTTGGAATCATCTGACCCTTGGATTGTACCTAGTCCTCTGGAATTCAATGTGATAGGTGACAACATGCCACTTAGCCCAGTCGAGGCCGCATACGTAGATATTCAATCTGCCTCTCCCTCCCTAGACAACCCCCATCTATTGGCACATGATGCCTACTCGATGTCGTCATGGTTGGATTCCCTATCGTCCGCAATCGACTACATTTCCCAAATTTTCCCTTCCGACGAATCTATAATGGAAATGCTTAGTATTGACGATGTACCTTGGGATGATAACCATCATTGATCCTCTTTTCTTCTGCCTCTGGAAGAAATTCACCAAGACATACACTTTGTCTCCCCTCCTGATGTTACCCATTCTCCACAATCTCCCATCCTCACACAAGATACTCTTTCTGAGGGGAATATGGGTAATATCTCTACTACGATCATTATCGATATTTCAATCAAAGAGGGCATTGTGGAAAACATTAACCTTGGTGCTAATTGCACACCCGAAGAAGTGGTATCTTACACCGCTCTGTTTAAAGAATTTTGCGATGTCTTCTCTTGGAGATACGAAGAAATGTCAGGAATTGACCCCTCGATTGTCGTGCATGAAATCAAGACTTACCCTGGTGCGAAACATGTTTGACAAAAACTCCGCCCGGTTCATCCCAAGAAAATTGTGGCTATAAAGGCAGAAGTTGAGAAACTTTTAAAATCTGGCTTTATATATCCCGTCCCTTTGACAAAATGGGTATCCAACCTTGTTCCGGTTGCCAAAAAACAAGGGACCATCCGTGTCTGTGTTGACTATCGGGATCTCAATAAGGCTTGTCCAAAGGACAACTACCCTAGCCCTTCATCAACCAGATCATTGATAATTGCGTTGGGAGCGTAATCTTCTCCTTCATGGATGGTTTTTTTCCGAGTATAACCAGATTGAAATTTTACTTGTTGATCAACATAAGACTACCTTTATCTGCCCATGGGGAACTTTCGCCTATCGAAAGCTACCTTTTGGTCTCAAAAATGCTAGTGCTACTTTCCAGCGGGCCATGTCGTACGCTTTCCACGATATCAAGCATATTGCAGAACCATACCTTGACGACTTACCTGCCCACTCATCCAATCGATTAGATCACGTTGATCACTTACGGGCTATTTTTCTTCGATGTCGGTTTTACCATATCCGCTTGAACCCACATAAGTGTATTTTTGTTGTCAAATCCGGTTGACTCCTTGGTTTTTTTGTCTCCAAAGACGGGATCCGGGTGGATCCCTTAAAGATCAAGGCTATTCTGGCCTTACTCCCACCTACTAGATTGACCCAACTCCAAAGTTTGCAAGGAAAAGAAAACTTCCTTCGTTGTTTCATTTGTAACTACGCTGAGATAACTAAAGGATTCATGCAATTGTTGTAGAAAAACACCCCTTTCATCTGGGATGACATTTCTCAATGATCATTTGACGCTCTCAAGCATGCCTTGACCCACGCACCTTTGTTGCATCCTCCATACTATACAAAGGACTACATCCTTTACTTAGCTGCCTCCACTTCCACTATTGCAATGGTGTTAGTTCAGGAGGACCCCAATGGTGAGGAACATGTGATCTATTACCTGAGAAAGAGTCTGTCTAGACCCAAACTTCAATATTCGCATGTAGAGAAACTGGCTCTGGCAGCCATCATCGCCATCCAGAGATTTCGCCATTACATCCTACTACGCACCACCACTGTGATTTCGGACTCAAACCCCATGTACCACGTCTTGACACGTCAAGTGCTCGGGGGCAAATACTCTAAATGGATCGTCATCCTTCAGGAATTCGATCTTGAATTTGCAAATTCCAAAGCCAAAAAGTCCCTGGTGTTTGCGGAACTTATCGGCGATCTCCCCCATGTTGATGAAGATATCGAACCTAGAGATTCTCTCCCTGACGGGACTCTTTTCCTCATAAGCACCTCTGATCCTTGGTACGGAGACATCCTCCTTTACCTCCAAACCCAACGCTTTCAGCCTAACACTTCCCGCAAAGAGCGTCGACGTATTCGCCACCATTCTCATCGTTACCTTATCATCAGCGACACCTTGTATCGTCATGGTATTGATACTATCCTTCGACGATGTTTGATTCACGCAGAGGTTGAATGCGTTCTGAATGACTGTCACCTTGGAGCCTATGGCGGTCACCTTTCTGGAATGTCCACAGCCCAAAAAATTCTACGTACTGGCTATTTTTGGCCCTCGATTTTCAAAGATTGTATTGAGGCAGTCAAAAAATGCCCACCCTGCCAAGTTTTTAATAACAAGGCACGCACCCACCCTACTATGCTACACCCCATTATCGCCATCGGCCCCTTCACCAAGTGGGGTATCGATTTCATGCAATGTAAGCCTACCTCAGCTGGGGGGCACGGTTATATAATCGTCGTTGTCGACTACTTTACCAAATGGGTTGAGGTTATGCCTAACTTTCTGAACGATGGTCGTACCACAGCTATGTTTCTTTTTAACCACATCATAACTTGTTTTGGTGTACCACACGCCATTGTCACTGATCATGGTGCGCACTTTAAGAACCAGATGATGAGTGAATTGCATGTCAAGTTGCGTTTTCGCCATGAAAACTCATCCCCATACTATCCTCAGGCCAACGGACAAGTTGAATCCATCAACAAGGTCCCCAAAACCATGATTCAATGCATGGTAGGAAAAAATAAGACATCCTGGCATCTACAACTTTTCTCCGCTCTCTGGGCTTATCGTACTTCCATGAAAACCGCAACTAGGTTCACTCCTTTCCAGTTAGTGTATGGCATCGAAGTCGTTTTACCAATTGGGTGTGAGATTCCATCTCTGAAACTTAAAGTAGAACTCCTACCGCATACCACTGTCGAGGAAGAACATTTCTTATATCTAACCAAATTGGACGAAACACATCGTGATGTTTCTCTCGTTAACGAGGCACATCAGAAATGGATAAAAAATCAATACGACAAATCCGTCCATCCTCGGACTTTTGCAGAAGGAGACTTAGTCCTCGTCTATGACCAGGATCATGACAAACTAGGGACAGGTAAGTTAGAACCTCTGTGGCATGGCCCTTACATCGTGAAACGTGTTTTTCACAGAGGCGCCTAAGAGTTAGTTGATTATGATGGAACCTCCCTGGGAGAGCCCCGGAATGGGCTTTACCTTAAAAAGTACTATGCCTAGATCACCTAGCATGTGTACTTTGTACATTATTGTATTTTAGTTTGGTGTGTCTGTTTCTTTCGCATGCTCGAGTCTTTACCTTTTCCACTCATGACTGTGCCTTGTGTTTTCATGCACACATGACGTCTTTCTCTCCTATCTTTGTCGGGTTTGCAGATGGCGCTAGTCGACACACCTGGAACATTGCTTCGGCAGCATGGGTCATTTACCAATATGATGAAGTGGTGAGTTCAGGAGGTATTTTCTTAGGACCAGCGACTAATAACATGGCAGAATACCACGTTGTCATCGAACTTTTGACCAAATCCTCCTCCCTAGGTATCTCTCATATCATCGTTAACCTAGACTCCCAACTCGTGGTATATCAACTCAATTGAATCTACGCTATTCATAATCCTATCCTACTACGTCTCCACCTACAAGTTCTCCATCTTGAACGAATGTTTGATTACATCGAATACAGACATATTCCAAAAGAACGCAATAATGTTTCAGATTTTTTAGCTAATTACATCATGGATCGGTATCTCTCCCATAGATAAGATTTCATAAGGGAAAACAAATTGTACATCACATGTAAAATAAAACACATCACATTAAAGGCATCATCATGTACAAATCATTTGGCACTGTAAAAACTCGGAACTATATATATATACATAGCGTGACTGAAAATGTTTTGATTACATCAAAAATTATTTGGAAGAGAAAAATTATGGGTCTTTACACCCATACAACATCGTCTGACAAGCCATACAAAAAATAAAATCACCAGAGAGACTCTAATCTCCCTGCACTACATTGTGCTGAGAGCAACATATCACTGCACGTACTATGCGTCTCAGTAGAGAATTAACATTCTTTGGCACTCCCACAGTGTTCCTCTATAGATGTAAAGGCACTTATCTCCTCAGTAGAGGAGGAATGCCCATCGTGAGGCCTTGAAGGTTTCTTTCAACCTCCTGGAGACCTATCACTGGTGCCCCCGGATTTGCTGCAACCGGAGCACCCCCACGACGTCCTGGTATCGGTATCTCAGCCAGGCGCACTGCTCCCTTGTCTACATGTTGAAAACACATCCATTAAAAACTCTTCTACGTACCCAAAAAAGTATATATATACATTAAAAAACTTAAAAAAAAACAAAAACTAGACAAGGTGTTGCTTAGTCTCTCACCTGACGCATCCCAATCTTCCCCTGCAGGTAGAATCAAATCCATGCTCCCATGAAAGTCCACCTCGGCATACGGGAAGTCTTTGATCCAAAGATACTTGCGACTCAGCCAAGCGAAGAAGCCACCGGTGAAACGGAACTCTGACTCTGCCACTAGTCTCGGAGACAGACTAGTCCACCGTTCCATCTGTGGTTCTTCCAATGGTCATATTGCCAATGCTAGTTGAGGCTGCATCTGAGGGATGCGCTCTAAGAAAAATGATACAAAGAAAGATCCGTATCTGAACTGTTTCTGCCCCATCCTACACCGCGAAACTTGTTCCTTCACATTCTGAAAAAACCATGCGCTCCAATTAAACAGTGTTGGCTCCAAACACTGTATGCCATAAGCTACCTGTGATCTCGATGCCAGATGTGCGCTAGTGCTTCCCATCACACTCATGATGGAAAACAAAATAGATCGAAGGGGTAACTCTCTGATATCCTTGATTGGGATTCTACCCCCCACCAATCTTACTCCTGGGACACAATGACGTGCCAGATACACGCTCAGTTGCTCAGGAAGCGCCCTCTGTCCAGAAAAAGATATAGGAACCCCTCTTTTCGAGAGGCCAGTCAAGAAATATACATCTTCCAACTCGATGGTTAGAAGTTGTGTTCCGATCCGGAACCCTTTCTCCGCGACATCCCACAAGTTGATTATGTGCTCAAGCAGAAGAATCTCCTTCTTCATCTTTTGCAATTTGAAGAATTTCAGTATGCCACAAGCTCTCAACGCGGCCTGCGTGCGAGGGCTCCGCAAAGAACCCAAATCATCGAGCTCATGCTCTCCTTCTTTCCACTCGATCATGGTCGCCGAAATCACCTACAAACAAAAGAAAAAACAAAAAATTTCATTATTCAATTTTTCGGCAATTTCGGCAATTTCTTAAGCAATTTAAAAACATGAAATCTAATGCCCACACTATTCGAAAAATACCACACCCTCCTTTTATCACTCAACAATCATCACGTAGCAACGAAATGTTTTAAAATGAAAACAATTTCCATAATGGATGCGTGGGCGTATTTTTGAGTTTTTTATGACTTCTTCAACAAAAACGACCCATCCACCCAAGTTTCAAGGCGTTGGCATCTTTACTATCACCTTCTAAAAACGTTTTTGCAAAAGAATGTATTTTTCCCATCATTTTCCATAGAGGTCGATTTGATCTTTTTTGGAGCGACTTAGGGCTTCGTTTTTAATTTAAATATTGCTATGAAAATGAATATTAAACCATATAATTGAAAGAAGGAGAGATGAAGATCTACCTGGTCCAAACGGTGAGAGAAACGGTCAACCGTAGCTCCGGTATCAAGCAAAACAAGATCCACCTCCAAAGTAAGAATCTCCACTGCTACAAATCCTTATGCAAAATGAAATGGTAAATGAAATTTTTTATTGTATTACTATCTATAAAATTCCATTTTTATAAGGTATAGTCATTTGTGGGTTTCTTTAACAATATAATGGCTTCACTAAACCTCTGGATTGCAGTTTTGACACTACAGGTTTCCAAGCAGTTTTGATCGTTTGTTTACCTTGTCACGTCCATGAGCATAGTCTTAGTTCATTTTCAAGCCTAAAAACATGAGAACACACCGAGTAGACTTTTATCTCTTTTTCAGACCTGCATGGACACACAAAAAAGAAACCCCCTGGAGTCATCTTTAAACTCTTTTCAGACTCTCTAAATATGAAAATATCGTCGAGTGATCTTGCTTCCTTTCACACTTGTTAAAAGGTTCGAAAGGGTGTCTTTCGAGTGGTATTTTATCTCTTTCTCGGCCTCGTGAGACTAACTGTATGAAAAAGGAACTGAGAGAGTTCTCTTTTAAGTGTTTTTCCAGACTCTATAATCATGAAAAACCTTTGAGTTTTCTGTCTTTGCACTCATTAAAAACGAACATCGACAGGCCCATATGGGACCGAACCCTTACTTATTCTGCTTCGTTAAACAAAGGAAGAGGAACTTACCGAAGGTGAGTTATATTGAGCATGTGTTGCCCTCCTCGAGCTCGTTAAATCAAAAAGAGGTACTCGTCTATCTGGATGGGGGAAAATTTGAAAGAAGCAAGCCAAGCAGTCTCTTGAGAACATTACCAAGTAATTCTTAGAATCGCCCTTGAACACGACACTTTGTCTTTTGCACGCATTATAATCCGCTGAACCTCTGCACTGAGCCAATCCTTTGAGTTTCTTTCACTCCTTTGGGTAACCTGACGTAAGTCACAGCATCCACTGCATCGTCAAGTTTTGGTCCATGTCATGTTTCTTCCCTCGTGCCTCAGTGTTCAAGGGAAGTATCAGCCTCTAGAGTCAGCCACCACAAATATCTTGTCTCAAAACTCGTGTCAGTCCATGATCATTTGATCTACCAATTACATATCTATGTCTGTTTCGTATCGTTGATGGGGGATACATTAAGGCCCTCCTTCGACGAGCCTATTCCTATCGACTTCAACACATTATCCAGGAACTAGACTTAGAAACTAGTTAGTACTTTGGGACCTGCATGCCTCAATGGCAAGCCTCCTCACGTCCGACGGCAAGTTTACACCTTTGACCTCTGATTGGATGATTCCACGAATGTTAGAATCCATCTCATCCATTCACATTTGTAGGAATGCACTAGAGTACCTTGGGAATCATTGACATTAATGGTGATATCCCTCGCACTTG